>NESQ01000263.1:0-133273 GCA_003070745.1 Tuber borchii
CTGTTAATTGAAGCGATGCTTTTCGATCGCTTCTACCTCCTAAAAGTACGTTTGTGCCACAATTCGTCTCTTTCCTTTCCTTCCTTGGCATCCTAGGGATACCAACCCGAGACCTGGTCTTTCTCACTTCCTTCTGGGGCAGGATGAAGCGCTGCGTAATTTCGTGAATGAACTTGTGCACAGCTTGTACTAGCTCTTCTAAAGAATTAATGTGAAACAATAGTTGACCACTATTCTCTAGATAGACTAGCGGCTCCCCGTTTTCGCTTGCTATCCCCCCCTATAGTTAGTCTTCTCTTTGTCTCATTTGCACCTTTCCCAAGATGGAATCATTACTGATCACTATTTGCTAGATTTCTTTGTGATTTTCCGTCTTCTTCTGCACACCATGAACTTTCTCGCCTAATTCAGGTTAGTCTTCTACACGTACTATTTAGTCTTTTTTTAACAGAAAGTCTAATTGGTTAATAGCATACCTCCGATTTGTGGTCGTGGTCGTATCACCACTGCCATCTTCCGGACTGAGCTCAACCTCACTGGTGAGGAACGAACGGTGGAAGGGAGGAGATCCCACGCTGTTCACACATACATTCTTCAGAGGTGGAACGAAAGGAATATCACCTCTCGCATGCAGGCCGGTGACACTTTGTGGAACGAGGTTAGGAGGGAGACCTTCGCTCACATTGCCCTCAGAGACTTCCGAGCCAAATTCAACTCCCCCCGGAACAGCCAACATCGGGCCTTCTATGTTGCTCTGGATGGTCTCATCATGGACGTTCTGAAGAAGGCAGCTGAGTCTCATAGGAATGCCAGACTTAATTCCGATACTGAGGAAGAGGGGGGAGATAGGGGCGCTGGCGGTGCATCTGGATCCAGATCGAGAGATAAAAGGGCCGTTGTTCGTCCCCAACCGACCATTCACGAGGAGAAACTGGTACGAATAATGTTCATTTTGACCACAGATGCAGAGCCTGGATAGGCTCGCCAGCTCCCATGGATAAACTGTGGTAATAATGCTATGCCAAACAAGAGTTGGCTGGTAGTTCACAGGCACTACACTTGACAGGAGCTCAGCAAAGCTGCCTGTCGGTACTTAGAGGACGGCGAGCACCCCCAGCAGTTCATTAGAATTCTTCATGACATTCAAGGCCAGAATGTCACTCCCAATAGTGCTGACCAGATCGAGTTGATTGACGATGATTAGGTAAATGCCTGGCTTCGTCTCTCCCAGTGCTCCACCCTTAGTGTCACAAACAGTAACTAGCGGAAGAAGCTTTCATATGATTCACACTTGTGAATCATAGGGTTTAGTATCTCACATGACTACGCGATAGCGTGTCATTCCTTTGTTATAATTAGTTATTGTTTTAACATGACTCACGATTGTAGTCAAATAATTAGGACGTTCATACATGACTCATAGTTATGAGTCACGGGTCTCGCGCATGTGATGAAAGTGGCAGACATGATATGTTTATTGTATTTTGATTGGGTGATTGATTATTGCACAGTGACTCATAGGAGTCAGCTGATGGATTTCACACTATGACTCGCTATGAGTAATAGGGGCGCGTGATGCGAAGGATGAGTCATGGGTTGCGGGAAGAACGGGTATAAAAAGAGGACCCCTATGGCCTCTTGGTTGATACGAACCATCTCCTCTACACCTCCGGCGATTGAAATCTCAACACCATGAGAAATCATCGTCATTTTTTACCTCCCGCACTCTGAGTGAGCTGCACCCCCCCTATGATAGATTCGGACATGGGCACCCGTCTCTTAGGTCCTGGCCCATCCTTCTCTTCACTCTTGTTTTGCGTTTTCGCTTAACATTTGCACAGTCGGCAACACCCTCGCGTCCATGTTACAGACGGCTGGGATCACGGTTCGCAGTAAGAGAAAACTTTTCACCAGCCTACAGTCGATTTCTCTACTCTCTTCGATTACGTTTCGCTCGAGGCTGCCTAGTCAGACACGCACACGTTTCCGATAGTTCCTACGATACTTGGGTCTACCCTTCCTCCTCTCCTCTTGGTTTCGTCCCGTTGCTCGGTTACAGCTACACTTCCCCTCTTTTGGCTGGTACCCTACTAGCACTCGGCCTTGCGCCCCCCGCGGCTGTCCACGGTTGCATCCTCGATTACGCTCTGTCATGGTATTGCACCGCCTCCTCGATCGATGTCAACGCCTTGGACCCGGAGTAATGTCGGTCGCCGGCTTCTTTAAGTTATTTAGGCTGCCCCTACGGAGATGTTGTTCTATTCTTTTGTAGGTTTCTGTGTAGTGGAGTTTCCCTCATTTCCCGCGTGTGCGGGCTTCCTTTTTATCGTCCTTTTGTATGTTCAGGGGAGCTTCTGAAGGGTTTTCTGCGTCTTCCTGCTTGCTCACTGAGAGTATTTTGTTTTACTTTTTTGAGGGCGAGATGTGCGGTTGGGCCTGTAACATAGGGTCTTGGGGGCCTGGCTTTGATCCCATGAGGGAGAGATGCGAGGTTTTTCTTGGCCATAGCTAGCGCTGCATGTCTGGTTTTTCCTGGTAGTTGTACGAATAAAATGCAAAACTGAGATAAAAAAAAAAAAAAAGAAAAAAAAGAAAAAAAAGAAAAAAAAGAAAAAATGGCCTCTTGGTTGACACACGAATCATCTCCTCTACACCTCTGGCGATTGAAATCTCAACACCACGAGAAATCATTGTCGGATCCATCTTTTCTCCAACGCACGCTCAGTGAGCTGCACCCTCCCCCTATAATGGACTCGGACTTGGGCACCCGTTTCCTAGGACCTGTCCCTTCCTCCTCTTCGCTTTTGTTTTGCTTTCTCGCTTAACATTTGCACGGTCGGTAACACCCCCACATCCATATTATAGACAGCTGGGATCACGGTTCGCAGTAAGAGAAAACTTTTCATCAGGCTACAGTCGATTTCTCTACTCTCTTCGATTACCTTGGGCTCGAGGCTGTCTAGTCAGACACGCACACGTTTCCCATAGTTCCTACGATACTTGGGTCTACCCCTCCTCTCCTCCACTCAGTTCGTCCCACGGCTCTGTTACAGCCAAACTTCCTCTCCTTGGCTGGCATTCTTACTGCCAAACGGTACCACCCATCCCTGGCGGCGGGCTCGGCTGCACCCCTCGGTTACACTCGGTCGTGGTATTGCACTGCCTCTTTGGACGATGTCAACGCCTTGGGTTACGGAGGAATATGATGGATCTGCTTGGTTTTAGCATTTTCTGTCCCCCGTTTTGTGTTCAGTAGTTTTAGGCTAAAATTTCAGAGTCGGGTTTCTGTGAGAGTACTCGGGATATGAACGGAGTTTCTTTTGTTACTTTGTTTTAAGGGAGGGGAGTTTTTGAGTCCGGTTTTCCTGTCGTTTCCTGCTTGTCGTGTCGGTGATTTATTTCTGTTGTCTGCTTAGCCGATAGGGATTTTTTGTCTTCGTGGCGGGATCGTGCAGTTGGTCCCATACCAGAGGGACTTGGGATGATGGTTTTTTCTAGTAGTCTGAGGTGGATTTCTTTACACAGGGGGTTTTTCCTTACCATAGCTTACCGCTGCATGTAGCCTTTGTACTCCGTAGTTGATAAATCAAAGCGCATCATACAAAAAAAAAAAGAAAAAAAAAGGCCTCTTGGTTGACACGAACTATCTCCTCTACACCTCCAGCGATTGAAATCTCAACACCATGAGAAATCATCGTCATTTTTCTTTCCCCGCACTCTGAGTGAGCTGCACTCCCCCCCTATGATAGAGTCGGACTTGGGTACCCATTTCTTAGGTCGTGGCGCATTCTTCTCCTCGCTCTTGTTTCGTGTTCTCACTTAACATTTGCACGGTGGGCAACACCCTCACGTCCATCTTACAGACGGCTGGGATCACGGTTTGCAGTAAGAGAAAGCTTTTCACCAGGCCACGGTTGATTTCTCTGCTCTCTTCAATTACGTTTCGCTTGAGGCTGCCTAGTCAGACACGCACACTTTTCCGATAGTTCCTACGATACTTGGGTCTACCATTCCTGCTCTCCTCTTGGATTCGTCCCGTTGCTCGGTTACAGCTAATCTTCCCCTCTTTTGGCTGGTACCCTACTACCACTCGGCCTTGTGCCCCCGTGGCTGTCCATGGTCGCATCCTCGGTTACGCTCTGTCATGGTATTGCACCGCCTCCTCGATCGATGTCAACGCCTTGGGCTTGGAGTAATGTCGGTCGCCAACTTTTTTAAGTTATTTAGGCTGCCGCTATGGAGATGTTGTTCTATTCTTTATTAGGTTTTCATCTTGTAGAGTTTCTGTCTTTCCAGCGTGTGTGGGCTTTTCTTTTGTGAAACTTTCATTTGTTCACGGGAGCTTTCTGAAGGGTTTTCTGTGTCTTCCTGCTTGCTCGCTGAGAGTACTTTTACTTTTTTGAGTGCGAGATGTGCGGTTGGGCCTATACCACAGGGTCTTAGTGGCGTGGCTTTGATCCCATGAGGGGCGAGATGCGTAGGTTTTTCTTGGCCATAGCTAACGCTGCATGTCTGGTTTTTCCTGGTAGTTGTACGAATAAAATGCAAAACTGAGATAAAAAAAAAGATAAAACAGAAGAAAAAAGAAAAAATGGCCTCTTGGTTGAGAGTTCTTCACACAACCATCTAAGTTATTTTCCTACAATATACTTTTATCTTTACACTTGGACTACCAGGACGAGGACATAGTGTCTCTCATGAGCTTGGCGATATATTGTACGAGGTAGGAGTCTGTATACTCAGCTGTTGTTGTTCATACGAACTTAGTGCAGTGTGATCGCTATCGAGGATAGGGGTTACCTGCTGCAAGTATCGCCCGAATGGAAGAGTATTGTAACACTTACTGTTGCCTGCTTCCTCCACCTAGCAGCTGTTGCCCCTCCTGATGGTAGGGGCCCTGTTCGTCCTAATACATCTCTGGTTGGGCAGAGCCGGAACTATCTTTTCTCAGGCCAATTCGACGTCGCCGAGTTCTACACTGAGCCAGAATCTGACTCTCATGAGGAGGACGATGTGGAGCGCCATGCAAGACGCAGAAGGGCCTTTCCTAGGTCCTACAACGGCTTGCAGAAGAGCATTCTGAGCAATGATCGTAGGGTTATTAGGTTTCAGACCCACCCCCGGGAACTGATTTCATGCGCTCGAGTGAGGCAGGGGCTGGCGTATATGAGCTGATATGCAGGACAAGATGTCCCAATGGTGGCTCTTCCTCCGGGGACCCCACCTCCCGGGTGTGAGGTGTCAGTTCATGAAGCTATTGAGGTAGGCGCTGATGATAAGGGTGGGAGTAATGGGGGTAATGGGGGTGATGGGGGCAATGGGGGCAATGCCTAAGGTTTGTTTGCACTGAGCAGAGTCTTCTTTGAGCATTTGGGTAGTTTTTTCTTTTATTTCGCTAGCTTTCTTAGGTTTTGCTTTCATTTCTATCCATGGGTTCAGTGCCGGGGGGGTTGGGGCTTGTTTGTACTGGGTAGTATCTTCTTGGGTCTTTTGGGTCGACTCTCTTTCGTTTCACAGGTTTTTTCTTACTATGTTTTGATCTCATTTCTATCCATTTTTTGAGTTTTCTGGGACTTATTTTGTGCCGGGCTGCGTCTTCTTTGAACCTTTGGGTAATTATTCTTTAGTTTTATGAGCTTTTCTTCTTTGCTTCTGCTTTGCTTCAATCTATTAATCGTTGTCTTAATCCTGTTAGCACTGTCATCCGGCTTTCCTATATTTTACCTGGTAGTCTTAGATTTTAATGTTTTTAGTAGTCTTTTTATTTTTAGAATTAGTTGAGTGCAATAGAAAGCTTTTCTGGGATGCTAAACGTCCCTTTTATCCTTTATCCAATCCTAGTATGTATAATCCAATCTTTTCAAAGGATAAGTTATGTTCATCCAAGCCCCGCATATGAAATCCTGTCCCGGCAATCACAAATAGAGAGTCTCTATTCGGCTCAGAGCTATTCGTGCACGTAGCCTTTGAGATATTTGGAGACCAAATAGGTGTAGGATAGTTCGAGTCTCTGCCAATGATTCTCACGAACCTTGAGTCATAGCTATGAGTCTGTGTAGTAACAATAACATAAAGCTTGTTCGTCTGCAATGCGACTCTGTTCGTTCCCAATACGACCGCGTGAGTTTGATTCCTGTCAGAGCTTTTACCTCTACATCTAATTCCATTTTCTCCTCTACTTTTTCATATAAACGCGCAATTATGAATGGAAATACAAGCAGAGGTTAGTCACACCTCCTGGAGGTCAATGTAAGCTCTCCCAAGACTTAAATATCCCATTCTTGACCAGAGTAGTAGGACTAGCCCCCTGAGCCCAGGAATCATCGTCGAGACCTCCAGTAGCCTTGCGGATATTCCAATGCCAGCACCAGAAATACAATAACGAGTTCATTTTGCAGAAGAGCAACCTACAGATGATGACGATGATGACATTCCTCCTAGAGGTCGCCGATGGGACAAACGACGTCCTGCTGAACCACTCCTGCAGCTACTTCCACGGAGGGTCAGGAGCTGGTTAAGATATGTAAGTAAATCTAATTATCTTTTCAATTGACATGCTTATAAGAAAGAGTACGGAGGACACCCCAACGCCAGTTCTAAATGGCCCTTGACAGGGGGTTGGAAATGGCACTTCGCAGGGGCTTGCATCATAAGAGCAGGCAGTACAATTACCTTCCGGCTATCTCAGAGACGATTTATGACAATTCTCACCCTATATTCCTGATACGCCTGAAGAGGAAGAAATTATGCCGTCCCATTCACGACGTAGTATAGCTGATCCAGACTTTCCAGAGTCTAATATCGGGACTCCGATCACACTATCGGCAAAAGGCAATACATTGCAGGGTGAGAGGAGGATAATGTTTGAGAACGCTGCAAATATGGTCCGGTATCATACATTATTTGTCAATCCCTTTGTAAAGCCTGCTGAAAACAATATGATTCCAGAAGGTTATTGGGTAAAGGCAGCTAGAAAGTTAGGTTGGGGAAATAGGGTAATAGAAAGGCGGGCAATAACTTTGGTAAGTCCTTCAATTGACGAAGAACATCCTATTGGAGATTGATCACCACTAATTAGACATATTTAGTTGAAATTGAGGCGGTCTAGCGACAGGTCACATCTAGTTTCAGAGAGCAAGAATAGTGTGAGTGAGGACTTGTATGACTTCTCGCAAAAACCACCAGCTGAAATAAAGGCATGAGTTGCCTATTTGCTCGAAAATGATGGGTTTACATGCCACCCAAGTAAACAACAAGTTAGTAAACTCAGATCGTCCCAGGTGAGATGAGATAAGGCTTACCTAGACAGGACTGTAGTTTGCGCTTTTCTGCGCCAGAGATAGCAAAACTCTTATTTCATAAGTGTTACTAGGGTTCGAGAATATGAGGGAGGACTGATAAATCAGTTGTTAATCGTACTAACGACGTCCTGATATGCATTACCACACCTTGTCTGTATCATTCTCTGAAGGCTTGAAGTTCCGGATCATTTGTTCAACCTCCACATGTTTCCACTCTGACAGCACAAAGTGAGTATTGACTCATTTAAAGGTTCAAATCCGCCATTGTAAGGCCAATCGTACTCACTAGAAAATTAAGATTTCATTCCCGACAGCATGCTACCTGGGAAAGACTGCCGTCAGGAGTGCGAGATAATCTGGTTGAAGATACAAAAAAACGTATTAAGAAAATACTGCTGGAGGGCGGATTGATACCGGATCAGGAGTCTCGTACCCCACTGGAGGACAGAGAAGCCGCAGGATATTTGGATTTCCAGATTTCAGGCGATGAGGAGAGTGAGGTGGAGGAAGATCATTCAGAACCTGAAGCGGGGGAGGCAGTTGAGACTCCCGAAGAGGAGTTGAATGGGGAGGCGTAACGTCCTATTGGGGACAAATGTAGATTTAAATAAAATAAACAAATAAAAGAACTTATTATTATTATTATTATTATTATTATTATGTTGAATATGCCACTTAGAGTTAGACTTCAACCCAGTTTGTGAAAAAAGACATCAGGGGAAAGTCACTTGGGGCCGAGGGAAAGTCCGAAAGAGCCATGAAGAAGGCAAAAAGGCAAGACCAGTGAAGGAATAAGCTAGCGCAAGGCCACGCATCATTAAATAATGGACGGTCTTCGTCGCAAAAGCGACGAATAGCTTCCGCTTAGTTATTATATACACAGAGAAATTATTGAGACAGGATTAGGCCATGAGGCAATAGCAAGGAGGAAGAGGATAAATAAGCGAGAATTAGGAAAGCAGAAGAACTACGGGGAATGGTGCATTGTAGATGATCGGAGTCGCGAAGAGTTTGTCAATAGGAAATTCAGAATAGGATGTTTGGATCAACAAGGGAACAATTCCTGGCACAAGAGGTAATGCCGGATGAAATACAGGGGAAAGAGTCAAAGCTGGAATGGACCTTACAACGGCGTGTTTGGGCTGTTGGGAAGCGTGATTGAGTCGTGGGGCAGAAATCCATAACGGAACAATTCCTTGCGCGAGAGGTAATGCCGGATAAACTAAAGTAGAAGAGTCAAGCGTGAATGGACTGTGCAACGGCTCAAAGAGGATAAAGTGCGTCCAGAAAACGTTTCATGATAACGAAATTACCCACGCAAAAAAAAATACCCCATAATCCCAGATTTATTCTGGAGTTATGGGACATTGACGAGAGATACAACAACTTGGTTTTGACAATTTGGCCCCCCATACCCTCTATCCCTTATGAGGTATGGGGGTCAAATGTGAACTTTTGCTGATGGCATAGTATCAAGCTAATCTCGCTGAGAGCAAGATTGACAAGTAGCATGATGAGCCACGGTGCTAAGTTCTCCACTCTCGATTCTCACCTATTGCCTATCTAGCTGCTAGGTCTCCACTAAGTAATGTATTTTATGGTGATACTGCCCTTCACCGGGATGTGGCTCTCAATGGTATCTACTAGTAACTCAAAATGTATATTTGCTCAGTGATATAAATAATAGTTACACAACCTTAGAAATTTATTAGTAAGTACTTTTAAATATAGAGAAACAGAATATTGAGCTTTTATTTGGCAATAAAGAATAATTCATCTCCTATACCGCCTTGACTTCAAACTAGTTAACAAACCTGTTAAAATAGCATCTTGATCAGGATAGTGGTTAAGAAAATTGAAAACCACTACAAGTAATAGAGTTTCAGTATATATTTAAATTTTATTAGTTTGATATTTGATGGATAAACAACTTTGGTATTTGTAGACAGCAATACTGTAGATTAGTAAAGTACGGGTACAAAAAGATCCGTACGGCAATGCAACGGCAACCCAACTACCACTATAAATTTATTACCCCTACAACCACAACTACTTAGGATAAACTGAAAATATGTGTAGACATACAATAGATATAAGAAAAGCTATATGTAAAATTAGAAAACAAAAAAATCAATACTTGGTATACCATCCCCTTGCATCTAAGATAGCAGCAACCCTACTAGGTATAGACTCCCACAACCTTTCCAGAAAATCCCCCTCAATATCCTGAGTCCAAACCTGATTTAGAGCTACTGCTAGATGTTTTCTAACAGTATCTAGGCCCCCTTTGGTCTTGTGGATATTGGGAAAGTACTGGTGCAGCTTTTCCTTCATCCTCTTCTAACAGTGCTTAATAGGATTAAGGTCAGGAGAATTGGGTGGCCATTCCATAACCTGTATGTTGTTTTCCTCAAACCAAGCCATGGTATCTCTTGCAGTATGTATCCTTGCACCATCCTGCTGAAAGATAGGATCCCCAACTGTGTCCTCTACCTCCTGTCAGATATTAACTAAACTATCCTCTAAAACTCCAATATATACAAATCTATTCACACTCTTGTCAAAAATAGGAATCAGAGGACCCTTATTTCTACCCCAAATACAAGCTCAAACCATCAGCATTACCCCTGGCCCCTTGGTAATCCCATGAATATAGTTTTTATACCACTTTTCTTTAGGTGTTCTGAATACCCATATACTCTTAGGATCCTTAAACTTTTCAACCAAGGATTCATCACTAAAGATAACTCCTTCAAAGACTTCCTTTATCCAATCCTTATGCTTCATTGCCCAAGCTAACCTCTTAATAGCATGCTCATCCTTTAGAAGAGCTCTTTTCCTAACTCTCCATTTCTTTATGTTGACTGAGGACAAAGCTCTCTTGACTGTTTCGAGAGAGAAATGTGGTGCAATATCATTGTGCAATTCTGATAAAGTCTGGTGGTATGCCTTCTTAGACTCTCTGACTAGGTGGTGATGGATTCTGCAATTGATAATTTTAGGTCTTCTAGGTATGAGAAGGTTTTTTGCATCACCCCTCTTTTGAAAGCAGTTATGGAAAGTTTGAATACTGCTCTTTGAACGGTTTAAGAGCTCTCCAATTTCTCCTAAAGAGATTTCTTTTTTTCCCCAGAGCAACTATTTGCCCTTTCTCAAACACTGTGAGGTAGCCTGTCTTGTGTGGAGGCATTGTGGTTGAGGGGTGGCTGATTGTAGAAGTAGGGTGTTTTGAGGTGTCGCACTGTAACTACTAATCGTACGGATCCTTTTGGCCTAGTACTTTATAACTAGATACAGCAGTATTGTTGATATATATTATAAGAACTAGATCAGATTATATCTCTTTATGGGGTTTATTTACTATTCATATAATTGATGATATGTGCTAAAAAAGTGATTCAAGAAATAAGATAAGATATCATGGCAGTTGGTAATGTTTTGCAATTTTTAGGCTTTGTTTATGGAAAGTTAATTTAAAGAGGAATACTACTTTTAGGGCTCAACTAAACAGGCTACTCATATTTGATAAGGCTAAAAATAGTGTTCTATAGCCTACTCATAAAGTTAGAGGTATTGGGTGGCTTTTTATACACTTGAGTGATTTGTATTTAGAGATTTCAAATTGCAACTCTAATATATCAAATTTTACCTATAAATTTCAACTCTCAGGAGTATATTTGTAAAATTTCTAAATTGAAGGTGACAATTCTTACTAAAAGTTGTTTAATAGCTTTAACAATATAAGCAGACTATAGAACACAGTTTATAGACTTATCTACCATGACTAGCTTGAATAATTGAGATCTAACGGTAGTATTACACTATAAATTACACTCCAATAACCAACAAATCAAAATTGAAATACACTACCACCTGACTTAATATCTAACAGAGTTTCTTGGATCACTTTAGTAAAGCATATTACAAATTATTGGAATAGTACATTAATCATATGAGATATTATCTCACCCTGTCTATATAATATATATCTAGCTCAACTCATATATCTAGTTACACTACCTCCGACAACTAGTGTCAACATATACCAAAACAGTTTCACCATGAAATATTTAACCTAGAAAATCTAAATATTTACCTAATCTCAATTCCCGGGAGTGGTTTTCAATTTTCTTAATCATTATAGTAATCCAGATGCTATTTCAACTAGTTTGGAATCATGAGGGTATAGGAGAAGAATTATTTCTTATTACCAAATAAAAGCCCAATATTCTGATTCTCCATATTTAAAAGCACTCACTAATAAATTTCTAAGGTGGTGTCACTGTTGTGTATGTTACTGAGCAAATCTACATTTTGGTTTTCCAGTGGTTGCCATGGAGAGCCACATCCCGGTGAAGAGCCGCATCCCCGTAAAATACGTTACAAGTACAATACCGTAGCACCGATTGAGCCGCCATTTATAGTAACGGATGCCCTATTATAGCTAAGGTCGGGATACAGTTCACAATTGTTTTAAGAATCCTTGCGTGATGTAACACCGATTCTCCTCTAAAAATATAAAAAAAGTCTATATACAGTTCATCTATCACGGAGCGGATTCTATGCCTTGAGGAAGAGAGTGTGTGGAGGGAAAAAGGAGGGGAGGAAAAAAAGGAGAGCAGGAGGAAATAAAGGAGTCGAGGAAAAAATGAAGGGGAGGAAAATAAGAACAAAATACAAGAGGCGTAGGTAAAAATTTAGAACTAGATACTGTAGGAATCAAATAGGATAGGAGGAAAAATGCAAGCGATGGATTAGACCTTCTCACAACAATAAAACCATTTAACTCCTGGAATAGACCATGCTGTACTTAATGAAAGAAAAAAAGACTCGTATCATCACACGACTAACTTAGGTATAGGGTTTCGGGTGGGTGGATAACAACTATTATATAGCCGTCCACGTCACACGGGATTTCCTCCACCTACAAAAGATGATCTCCAAGCACAGCATCCATAAGCAAAGTGCTCCAGAAGGGAAGGAGTGGCAGTGGTTTCTACAGTGTGGTGTCTGCTGGGCTAGGGAAAGAGCCATCGGGTACCTCGTCGTGAAGCTGTAGTAGCTCAACAACCCTCGGATGGCCATGCCAGGCTGCGTACATGAGCGGTGTGTGGCCACCATTATCCGGTTTGTTGGGATTGGCCTTTTCCTGTTCGAGGGGTGTTTTTGCCGCTCCCCCATGTCCATGCTGAGCAGCAATTGAGATCGGTGTTTGGCCGACACCATTTGGCTTGTTGAAGTTAACCCCTTCCTGCTCGAGTAGTATTTTTACCACTCCCTCACATCCACCGTAGGCAGCACATCCGAGCGGCGTGTCGCCATCATTATCTAAATTCTCGGGATCAACCTCGTCTCTCTCGGGTAGCATTTTCACCACATCTTCATGTCCATGCTCAGCGGCAAGTGAGAGCGGCGTACTGCCGTGGTAATCTGGCTTGTCGGGATTGACACCTTCCTGCTGGAGCAGGAGTTTCACCGCTCCCTCACGTCCATTCTAGGCGGCATGCGCGAGCGGGGTTCGGCCGTAATCATCGGGCTTATCGAGGTTTACCTCTTCCCGCCCGAGTAGTATTTTCACCACTCTCTGGTGCCCATTCCTAGCGGCATGCGAGAGCAGTGTCCTACCACGATGATCTGGCTCGTCGGGGTTGACCTCATGACTCTCGAGTAGTATTTTTGCCGCCTCCTCATCTCCACCTACAGCCGCACTCCAGAGTAGTGTTGTGTCCCGTGTTTCTAGCTTGTCGAGGTCTGGCCCTTCATATGCGAGTAGCATTTTTATCACTTCCGTATGTCCTCTCTCGGCCGCATACGCGACCGGTGCTCGACCGGCATGATCTGACTTGTGGGGGTTGACCTCTTCTCGTCCGAGTAGCGATTTTACAACTCCCTGATGTCCCTCCCAAGCGGCATAGGAGAGCGGGGTTCTGCCGTCACTATCTGGTATGTCGGGGGCAACATCCTCCCGCTCGAGTAGTATTTTCACCACTCCCTGGTGCCCGTCCAAAGCGGCATGTGAGAGGGGTGTCCTTCTGTTATGATCTGGCATATCGGGATTGACCTCTTCGCACCCAAGTAGCATTTTCACCACCCCCTCATGTCCATTCTCAGCAGCATGCGAGGGCGGCGTTTGGCCAAAATGATTTGGCTTGTCCGGATTGACCTCTTCATACCCAAGTAGTATTTTCACAACTCCCTCATGTCCATTCATAGCGGCCGACGAGAGTGGTGTGTAGCCGAACTTGGAGGGCTTGTCGGGTTGGACCTCATCACGGTCGAGTAGTATCTTCACAACTTCCTCATGCCCATTCAAAGCAGCCCATCTGAGCGGTGTATTCCCCCATTGGCCTTCTTTGTTGATATCATAACATTCCGTATTTATCAATGTAGCTATAAGATCGCCAATTCCGAAGAACGATGCGCAATCTAGTCCACTAAAGGAGACATCCTGGTAATAATCCTCAAAATACCCAAAAGGCATAGACTCATATTCCATCATGAGCAATTTATGCGATATGTGGCAATCGCATTCCCTAAACAGCGCAACGGCAAGTGACCGGGCGCGGTCCGAGAGATCTCTTTTCGCATGGACTCCCCAGTACAGAGAACAATATTCTAGAAAGCCTGTCACCATAGTAGCGGGATAAGGATGGGCTGAGATGGCCCTGACCTGTTGAGAACTTAAATAGGTTAAGCAGATCTCTGCTATTGTTGAGTGAGGCCGGCCAAAAATATCTTGACGGATGGAAAGGTACTCTTGGAGAGTAAAGTGGATTAATCGTACAGTTGATCCCTCCTTATCAACTGTAATAAGCCCTTGGCAGCATCCGACGAGTGTCGCCATTGAGGGGTCGTTGTCGCCATTGGAACCCGTGGAGCCAAGCTCGACTGCCAAGGCATGACAGAGCTCGTCTGCCCTCAATGGCCCGTTCTGCATGACTGATCCACATCAAAGCCTCCATTCCGAGTCTAGATTTATCCCCGCCCTGCGTCTTGATCCGTTCAATCGTCGCACCATAGGCATCATCTAGCCCCAATCCGTCCGTGATTCTGCTAAGCTTTTCCCGTCTCCGATGTATTGTTGATTCTTGTAGGATTGTTTCGATATTCAAGGAAGAGAGGAGAAACCTAATATATCTATTAGCGGATAGTAGGATCGGAATTTGCAGCACCATCGCTCTTACGCACATTTCTGATATATTTTCGGGAACATTCGCCAGAATGTCTGCCTTCAGACTATAATCCATGGCATCGGGAGTTCCGTCCTCGTCCAGTTTGGCACGAAGGTATGTGATGATGTCATCTTTCCTTGCACCAACTCTTAAACTTATTACTAGCCCAGAAAGTCGCTTCTCGACCTCAGCACGAATGTGGGGCCTTCCAGTCATGAATACTCGTGTGCCTAGGGACCCCTCAAGGACTTGTTTCAATGAACCAAGGATCCTACCTCGTTGCACTCCCTCACATTCATCAAGACCGTCAATGCATATAAATGTGGGCTGTGAAGACGTGATGGCCTGTAACATCTTCTCTATATTGACGAGTTGCGGTCTGCATCCTCCAAGAGTCTTTTTCTGTTCTTGGAAGGCTAGCCATATTTCCTCCGGAAACCATTCCATTCCGCTAATCATTTGCTTTACAAAGGAACCCAGCACACTGATCGCAGAGTGCTCCTTTCGCGCCGCGAAGTCGAAGTAAAAACACACAATGGCGATGTCTTGTCCTCTGGCCTGATCGCACAGCCAGTCCACTACCAGCGAACTGCCATCCCGACTTGTTAGCACAGGCTCTATTCCTTTTCTCTTCGGACGATAGTTCTTTTTACCTAATAAACGTCTTCCCGACCCCCGGATCTCCATAGCCAAACAGGACTTGCTTATCACTTTCACCTTTCCCACCAAACCCGCACCATCTTCTGAATCCCTTAGTTTCCATGCGCCATTTTCCGATATCGTTTACACGGCGGTCTCGGATGTCGCAATGCCGCAAGCTGTGCTCGAGGGGTGATAACCAGGTTAGGAGTTGAGACCAATCATCAGTAAAAGTATAGTTCGACACGTTATTAAAAGAGTTGGTAGCACGAACCATCTCCTCTACACCTCCGGCGATTGAAATCTCAACACCATGAGAAATCATCGTCACTTTTCACTTCCCGCACTCTGAGTGAGCTGCACCCCCCCCCTATGATAGACTCGGACTTGGGCACCCGTTTCTTAGGTCCTGTCCCATCCTCCTCTTCGCTCCTGTTTTGTGTTTTCGCTTAACATTTGCACGGTCGGCAACACCCTCGCGTCCATGTTACAGACGGCTGGGATCACGGTTTGCAGTAAGAGAAAACTTTTCACCAGGCTACGGTCGATTTCTCTGCTCTCTTCGATTACGTTTCGCTCGAGGCTGCCTAGTCAGACACGCACACGTTTCCGATAGTTCCTATGATACTTGGGTCTACCCTTCCTCCTCTCCTCTTGGTCTCGTCCCGTTGCTCGGTTACAGCTACACTTCCCCTCTTTTGGCTGGTACCCTACTACCACTCGGCCTTGTGCCTCCCGCGGCTGTCCACAGTCGCATCCTCGGTTCCGCTCTGTCGTGGTATTGCACCGCCTCCTCGATCGATGTCAATGCCTTGGGCCCGGAGTAATGTCGGTCGCCGACTTCTTTAAGTTATTTAGGCTGCCCCTATGGAGATGTTGTTTTATTCTTTGTTAGGTTTCTGTTTAGTGGAGTTTCTGTCTTTCCCGCGTGTGTGGGCTTTCCTTTGTGAAACTTTCATTTGTTCAGGGGAGCTTTCTGAAGGGTTTTCTGCGTCTTCCTGCTTGCTCGCTGAGAGTATTGTTACTTTTTTGAGGGCGAGATGTGCAGTTGGGCCCATACCACAGGGTCTTGGGGGCGTGGCTTTGATCCCATGAGGGGAGAGATGCGTAGGTTTTTCTTGGCCATAGCTAGCGCTGCATATCTGGTTTTTCCTGGTAGTTGTACGAATAAAATGCAAAACTGAGATAAAAAAAATAAATAAATAAATAAATAAATAAAACAGTGGGTAGTATTCAGGCAGTTGTTGCTATCGTTGATGGTATATTGCGACATCTTTCACTCGTTATTGTATGTTCTGTCAAAGAAGAAGTGATGATAATCTTAGAATCGGAAGAAAAGCTGGGCCTGGTTTAAGAAAAGCGGGGTCTCCGTGTGTTACAGCAGTGTGGCACATCAAGCTACTTATAGTATATGATGCCGAAGAACACCCCAACCAAGCCACCCGAAAGGTGCGAAACTAATGCAACTCTTGTGGCTGCTGTACCGTACTGCAGGACAACGCGTTATATGCACTGATTAGCCTGCTGCGCGAGTCCTGTCGGATACCGGTACTATTCTGTCGGTCACCTACGGAGACTCTTCACTACCGGCGATAAGATGAGCCTAGCTAGATCTATAAACTGCTAGAGCCTTCATGGCGGAGACTGCAATACTACTTTTTTTGTGGAAAACGCAAATGCCCCGGTAGCGACTATATTGTCGGTCTCAAACTAAGGTGTACTTATACCCAGTTTTCCTATCATACATATTTACCGCCGTTGCATGTGGAGGCCATAGCCTCGCTCATCAAAGGCCTATTGTTCCAGGAAATTACAAGTGGCTTACGTAAAGCGAACGATAGTGACCCATTCTGTTGTGAAATCCCGGAGCCTCCTCAAGGAGCACACAAGAAATTGTCAAATAGTGCTTAGACAAAGACCAACCCCAAAGATCTCTCTCGCATTGGTTTTCGCCCTTTTGGGCACACGGTCTGTAATTATAAACACTTACGAGTATGCGAACATCAGTACGTCTAACATGGGAGGTAACTTAGCCCGCGGAACCGCAGAAATGTAGCAACCGCCTCGGTCAAAGATTGGAATCCTCTTTTGTCAACGGGTTATACCCTACAGGAAGTTTAAGATCTTTGTTTTCCAACAATTATTCACATAGCTGAATAGAGTTCGCACACCACTTACGAGCGCCACAGCAGAACAAGTGACAATGCACGTGATCACCGGCTTTATCTCTAGACACCTTGAGGTGAGGTATATTCACCAAAACGGAAACCCCGATCGAAAACAGTGCTATGATAGCATATGAAAATGCTTGCGGACTCCCGTCTCACCCTAAGTTAGGTGCTTGGGCTGCAGTATGCAGGCTAGACGACGAAAGATCGATAAATAAATTACTCGAGAGCCTTCGCAATTAGGACAAATTGCGATAGACTTCTAGTTAGCGATCATATTGTGCCATGCCGTCGCATATGAAGATTGCCTCGGAACAACCGAAGCGGTACACAATGTTGTCATGTTACAGTAATAGCCGGTTACCCTCCTATTCACTTCGCTCATAGTCGGGATAAGCAAGTGTGACGGATAAGCAAGTGTGACACTTCAGTTTTTTTTTTTTTTTGTAGACCAAGCACGGCAACTCGCTCCCTCCAACCACCCAAACAGCCCAGCGAGACCAATGCAGCACAATAGAGATGTCAGAAGCTATGGAAAAGCTTGAAATAAAGAAGCGCTTGAATGCAGCAATGGAATGGCTAGCAGAGGAGCCAGGTGAAAAGGCAAGTACAGCAGCCAAAATCTTTAATGTCAAACAGTCATCGATTCGTATGCGCCAATACCGAGAACGCCATCAAGAGAGAAACAGTCGTGGTACTTTCAACCAGCATGGGGGAACTAACCTTATTCTTACAGAAGCTCAGGAGGAAGCAGTTTTCCGGTTCTGTCATGACCAATTAGAGATGGGACTAGGAGCGACCCCCTCAATTATCTATGCAGCCATCTGCCATCTTCGTCAGCAAGAGCAATGCAACCCTCCCTCTCAGATCTGGTTTCGGAAATGGCTCAAGAAGAATCCTACACTTCATACTATTAAAACTAAGCCAATCGCCCAGGCACGAGTCGCCACCCATAGTGAAGAGGATCTCAAGAGCTTTTTTATTGAGTATCAGAATACTCTCACCAAGTATGGAATCAAACGCGCCAAATATATCTACCATATGGATGAGTCCGGAGTTTGTGTTGGATGTCCTACTGGTGAAATAGTTATTGTCCCAACTCACGTGAAGGAGTTGTACACAGCCAGCCCTGCGAATCGAAAGTTGATTACTATTATTGAAACTATCTGCGCTGATGGTAGCCCTCCTCCACCTCCGGTTGTGATTTGCCCTGGCGAAAAGATTATGGAAAGTTGGGTAAGTGATAATCTCTTAGGAGCTGAGGTAATTGCAGTCTCTCAAACTGGATATACAAACGAGGAAATCGCCCTTGCATGGCTTGATCACTTCATCAAGCATGTTCATGCTGGGCCTGACAAGCATTGGCGCCTTCTTTTGCTTGATGGACATATTACCCACCACAAAGCCGACTTTGTTCTCAAATGCCATGAGAACCACATTGTTCCCTTCGGATTTCCATCACATCTTACGCATGTACTCCAGCCCCTTGATGTTGGTGTCTTCCGTCCCTGGAAACATTATCACAACAAAGCAATTCACAATGCCCTACACTCACTCGATATGGAATACACAATTTCCCCCTTCTTCAGAGATCTCAGTTCTATTCGTGAACAAACGTTTCAAGTCCATACGATTAAAAATGCCTTTAGAGACTCTGGGATGTATCCTGTTTCATTTAAGGGAGCTTTAAAGAAAATGCGGCATTATAATGCCAGGAGGAATTCCAAAGCTATTTCTCATACCAATACATTATTCCCCTCTGAGCCAGTTCCAAGCGCATCAGCAAACTCCAGTCAAACTGAAGTCCCCATTGAGGAAGGCGGCAAGCTTGAGCTTCCAGTACTTCCTAGTACTTATTTTGAGTGCCAAAAGGGCATGGGTGAATGGATTGACAAAGCTGAAACCTTTAGTCCATCCTCTAAAGCCCGCTTCCAACAATGGGCGAAGGGTACACAGATTTGCCTTGCTAAGGGACAGTTGCAAGAGGAATCGTATCGTACTATTCAATCAATACTCCAAGAGCAATAGAAGCGGAAAAACCAAATCACGACGAAGTATTCAGAAAGGTGGCATTATTACGGTTGAAGAAGCGAGACAGAAGATAGCAGAAAAGGAACTGAAAGAAAAGTTTGTGGCGATTGAGAAAGCTCGAAAGGACATTCAGGTTGCAGTAAATAAGGCCAAGATAGCCTTCCACCGCCGCAGTATTGATGCTCGTAAAGCAGAAAAAGAAAGAAAGAAGCAGGTCCAGATTATTCTAGCTCAAGGTGGGATTCCACAACCAGAGCTGATGATTCCTATCCCTGATCCAGAGAAAAATCCGAGTTCAGAGGACCTTGAGAACCTTCAACCACCTCCAGATCTATTGCAGGCTTTATTAATCCTTGAGCCAATAGCTCTTAGTACTACAGATACAACTGAGGTTGAGATTATTACTGGAAGTAGTAGTCAAGTTCTGCAAAGGAACATTGAAATTGGGAGAAGTCAAGGGGGGACAGGAAGTGATTGTGAAGATCTGGGCAGTGAATCAGATTCTGATTCATCATGTACTTCTTCTGACTCAATTATGAGGAATGCAGACTTTGTAACCTTTAATTAAACTCATGTAAGTTATACTGAAGTAATAATATCAGATGGATAGCTAGTGTTTTGTCAACCTATCTACAAAAAAAAAAAAAAAAACTGAAGTGTCACACTTGCTTATCCGTCACACTTGCTTATCCCGACTATGAGCGAAGTGAATAGGAGGGTAACCGGCTATTAGTTATTTCTATGATAGATTATTTTTATCACATAAAGGTGGCTCTGAAACTAATCACAGAGGGAAGGATAAGAGATCAGAATTATCCAGAAGAGACGCGATCGCACTTTTTCTTTCCTCAACTCCTGATTTTTTCCTAGGCTTGCTTGTTTTCGTTCGTGCCTGGGGAGAGGGAATTCCACTCCCCCAACTTGTGTTCAATCTCGGTTGTGAGCCGGGATATCGCCACCAGTACGTGCGCGAGTGAGCCGAGATGGCCTGTGCGCAAAAATCCAAGATGTGCAGCAACACAGCACTAATTCCAGCCTAGCCGACACCATAGCACAACACGAAAAAAACGTTTTCATTCATCCCACTTTCCATTCCCGAAACCCCAATGAAAGCAGTGTCTACGACACACGAGCACACCCGGAATCCTTAGTAGCTCATAGCATACTCTCCCTGGGGGTAACGGGAGCCCGCCTTCATTGAACTTAGCCATTTACTACACAATTAAGTTCGCGGCGTCCTTGGAGCCTTGATTCGTCCTTGGCAGCTGACAATGCCTTAACTGAATGCCCACTAAGGAGAAATCTAACCGTAGTTCACAGGAACACACGGCGAGGGGAGAACACGGGGAGCGAAGATGCCCATAGTACTTTTGTCGGACCGCGATTATTTGTACGAGGATTCCTATTATAAAATGGGCTCTCATTGTCGTGTAATACAGTATCAAACCGTACAATTCCGTAAATAAGGCGCCTGTCTTATTCAGCATCTGGGTTGGAAGGAAGAGCGCTCAGGTTTAGGGTTGCCGATTGAACGGATAATTATTCCTCCGTTGCTTGGTGCGCCTAACTCAAATGCGCCTCATTCACGGAGTTCGACACTACGGTACTCATATTGTATCACCCCGCAATAGTTTCAACCCAAATGAACCCCACACCGCAAAAAAGAAAATCACGATTCACCCCACTTTACTGCGCTAATTCGCTAGCATATGGAACGATACGGTGCTGTGGGCTCCTCTGCTCTCGGCTTTCTGCTTTGGTACCTGTATCCCGGTTGGTATGAAGTAATTTTTTAACTACCTCCTGCCCCAGAATTAAATTACTCAGTATTGCGCTTCCTTGGAAATTTCTTATCGCGATTACGGAAAAGATGTATTATTATTCGGCACACCCCCCGGTGAGCGGTCCCGCGATCCCTTCCCCACCGATCCCGCGGCGCCCACCTCCAGGGCGGGGCATTAGACCGGCATTTACTTAAGAGCAGAGCTGTATCTGCAGGATCGCTTTCCGCTTTTATCTTTCATGCCATCAAGTTAGTTGTAAGATGAGTGATACTAATAAGTCACATGAAAATCCCATCTCCTAGGCTCTCTTACACCCTTAATGTTCATGGTTATAGCGGGGGTAGCTAGTCAGGATCCGGTAACAGCAATCCGGCGCTATTCCCCGAGCCACATCATCTAGGCACGGCCGGTATATAGTTCACGATGCCTTCAAGGTCCTTTCCGTTATCGCACACCACATATAAATATTAATAGCTAGAAAAAAACGTCCAGTTTAACTACTATTGAAAACGAGGGGAAAAAAATAAGGGGGTACAAGAAAATAGAAGAAGGCGCCGAGAATAATCTACAGATAAAGGAAAACCAAAGACGATAGGACGGAAATCGCAAGCTATAAAATAAAAAATCCCAGAATAATAGAGCAATTTGACCCCATCAACTAGACTATACTACACTCTATAAACGGGAATTGATGAATCCACGCTATAGTGAGTTAGAGAGGGAGGCTAGTGACGGTAATGATAACAAATATGTGCATTCTCATCTCATGAGATTTCCTATCTTTAGAAAAGACAATGTCCACAGACAACTTCCATGAATAAGATGTTCCGAAAGAGAAGGAATGGGGATGATTTTCATGAGGCGATGTCTCCTAGGCCTTAAGTGGCATCGGGGGTACCGCTTCGTCGTGAGGCTGTAACAGCGCTATCACCTTCTTATGTCCGCCCCTAGTTGCGCGCATGAGGGGTGTTTGACCTGAATTATTTGGCTTGTTGGGGTTGACCTCTTCCCGCCCGAGTAGTATTTTTACTACTCCCTCACATCCTTCCCAAGCCGCGAACGAGAGCGGTGTTTGGCCGTATTTGTCTGGCTTGTCGGGGCTGACCTCTCTATGCTCGAGTAGTACTTTCACGACTCCCTCATGTCCATTTCTAGCAGCCCACGAGAGCGGTGTTTGGCCCCAATCATCCGGCCTGTTGGGGTCGACCTCTTCCCTCCCGAGTAGTGTTTTCACCACTCCCGTGTGCCCCCACGCAGCGGTATTCAACAGCGGCGCTTCGCCCATATTATCTGCTTGGTTGGGGTTAACCTCTTCCCGCTCGAGTAGTACTTTCACTACTCCCTCGTGCCCGCGGTCAGCAGCATGTGAAAGTGGTGTTTTTCCGCGATTATCTGGCTTATCGGGATCGACCTCTTGCCGTCTGAGTAGCATTTTCACCACTCCTTCGTGTCCATTCGAAGCGGCACGCGAGAGGAGCGTTCCACCATCAGTATCTGGCTCGTCTGGGTTGACCTCGTGACGCCCGAGTAGTATTCTTGCCGCTTCTTCATCTCCACCTGCAGCCGCACTCCAAAGTAGTGTCGTGTCCCATGTTTCTAGCTTGTCGGGATCGGCCCTTTCACATGCGAGGAGTATTTTTATCATTTCCTTATTTCCTCTCTGAGCCGCATACGCGACCGGTGTTCGGCCGGCATGATCTGGCTTGTGGGGGTTGACCTCTTCCCGTCCGAGTAGTAATTTCACAACTCGTTTGTTTCCATTGTCGGCGGCATGTGAGAGCGGTGTTCTGCCGTCATTATCTGGTTTGTTAGGATTGACCTCTTCGTGTCCAAGTAGTATTTTCACCACTCCCGCATGTCCGTTCAAGGCGGCCTTACTGAGCGGTGTGTTGCCGAACTGACCGGGCTTGTCGGGGTGGACCTCTTCACAGTCGAGTAATATTTTCACAACTTCCTCATGCCCATTCTCAGCAGCCCAAATAAGCGGTGTAGCCCCCCAAAGTCCTCCTTTGTTGATATCATAACATTCCGTCTTTATCAATGCAGCTACAAGATCGCCAATTCCGAAGAACGATGCGCAGTCTAGTCCACTAAACGAGAAATGCTCAAAAGCCTTAAAAGACGGATTCCTATCTTCCATTATAAGCAATTGCAACGATATGTGGTCATCGCATTCCATAAACAGTGCAACGGCAAGTGACTTGGCGCAGTCCGAGAGATCCCTTTTCGCATGGACTCCCCAGTGCAGAGAACAATATTTTAAAAAGTTCGTCACCATGGTGGGGGGATAAGGGTGGGCTGAAATGGCCTTGACTTGGTGGGAATTCATATATGTCAAACAGATCTCTGCCATTGTCGAGTGAGGTCTACCGAAAATATCGTGACGGATGGAAAGGTACTCTTGCAGAGTAAAGTGGATTAATCGCACAGTTGATCCCTCCTTATCAACAGTAATGAGCCCTTGACAGCATCCGACTAGTGTCGACATCGAAGGGGCGTTGTCGCCATTGAAATTTGATGAGCCTAGTTCAACTGTTAGGGCGTCGCAGAGCTCATCCGCACTCAACGGCCGTTCCGCATGACTTATCCACATTAAAGCTGCCGCCCCGAGTCTCGATTTATCCCCGCTCTGTGCCACTATCCGTTCTATCGTTGCATCGTAGGCATCCCCCAATCCCAATCCACCCGTTATTTGTCTGAGCCTTTCTCGTCTCCGGTATATTGTCGATTCTTGCAAGATCGTCTCGACACTCAAGGAAACTAACAGAAATCTAAATACATTTATTAGCGCATAATGTACAACGAGATTCGCAGTATTATTGCTCAAACATACATTTCTGATATATTTTCGGGAATCTTCTTTAGAATGTCTGCCTTCAGACTCTCGTCCATGGCGTCTGGTGTTTCGTCGTAGCCCAACCTCACACGAAGGTATCTCGTGATATCACCTCTGGTAGGAGTCAGAGAGACACTCATCACTTGTCCAGGAAGACGGTTTTCAATCTCAGCCCGAACATGCGGCCTTCCAGTTACGAATATCCGCGTTCCGTGGGGTTGCTCAAGGATTTCTTTTAGTGAATCAAGGATCCTGAATCGTTCACCTCCGGCACATTCGTCTAAGGCGTCAATGCAGATAAAGGTAGGCTGCGAGGACGCGATGGCCTGCAGCATTTTTACGAGGTCAACGAGTTGAGGTCGGCACCCACCAAGGGTGGTTTTCTGTTTTTGGAAGACCCGTGAAATGTCCTCCGGAATCCTTTCCATTCCGTTAACCATTTGTTTCACCAAAGAACCCAACATGCTGGTCGCAGACTGCTCTTTTCTCGCCGCGAAGTCGAAGTAAAAGCATGAAACGGCGGCGTTCTGTCCTCTTGCCTGATCGCATAACCTGTCCACTACAAGCGAACTGCCATCGCGGCTTGTTAGCACGAGCCCTCTTTCTTATCTCTCCAGAGAATAATCCTTCTTACCACATAAAGGTCTTGCCGACTCCCGGATTTCCATAGCAAAACAGAACTCCCTTATTATCTTCGGCTTCCACACCAAATCCGTACCATTTTTTGAATTCCTCAGTTTGCATGAGCCATTCTCCGATATCGTTTACACGGCGCTCTCGGATATCGCAATGCCGCAAGCTGGGTTCCAGAGGGGATAACCAGGTTAGGAGTTGAGCACGATCATCGGCAAATGTGCAGTTGTTCCACACATTATTATAAGAGTTGGTAGTATTGAGGCAGTTGCTGCTCTCATTGATAGTATATTGCGACATCTTCGACTCGTTGTTTGTTCTGTTATAGAGGGGAGTTGGGGAGTATGGTCGGTTGGTGATATTCTTGGAAGCAGAAGAAAAAGAGAGTTCAGGTTTATGGAAAGCGGGGTCGCCGTGTGTCACAGCAGAGTGGCGCATCCAGCTAGTTTCAGTAAATGCTGCCTAATAATATCCCAGCTAAGCCACCCGAATGGTGCGAAACCAATAAAACCCTTGTGGCTGCTGTGCTTGTACGGAGGTACAGCGTGTAAGTTTTGTAGGTTCCACAAACGAGGACTGCCACCCTCACGCCCTGTGGAACCTACAAAACTTACACGCTGTACCTCCGTACAGTGTATTAGCCTCCATTATGAACCGGGATACCGACACTAGCGCTGGTGTGAGCGAGCCGTGATGGCCTACCACACCGGAAGACGAGCAACAACACAACCGTAATTCAAGCCTTGCCGATACAATGCCACAACACAAAAACACGTTCATTCATCCCACCTTCTACCCCGTCGGCTCCTCGGTCTATTTTCAACCGAGATACAGTCGCGTCCGCAAAGTTCCCGTACCCTGACTGGTACTAATACTTGGCTTGGCTATCGCAGAGGTATTTTGATGTAGTGCACATAGTACTCAATCATAGTAATCATGACTCCGCTACATAATAATACATCCGCTATCGCCAAGCCAGGTATTAGTACCAACCAGGGTACGAGAACTTTGCGGATGCGACTGTATGTGCACCCTACTCGGGCGCAAATTAAAAATTCACAAGATTTGACACACGAAATGCATGGCTGCAACAGAAAGATCGAGGCCGCTACTTCCGAATCCTTAGTTTGCGCCTGGGTACTATTGGGGGGTTCATGTCTACATCAAGGGCAAAAAAAAAAGTTCTTAGCGAGTAGGAGCCAAAGCACAGGGTTTGATAACGTAAACATCCAGTGGAAGGAGGAGAATCCACATTCCTCCTAGTTCTGAGCTTTCTTGAATAAGCTGCCGGTTAGCAAAGTCATTTTTCATTCAATGACTATTATATATGACCTTATTTATTCAACTTGAAGTTACTGCCTTAGGGCGCAGTTAACTCAAGAGAGATATGATAACAGTATAAGAATGCAATGTATTTAACAAGTATTATACGATACATTACTGTGTGATGCCGGTGCCGCGTGGGCTGGTACAAGGGTCAGGCATTTAGTCATGGTACAAGGCCGGGGTAGTTGAAGTTGGTTTTGAAGGGAGCCATGGAACACTGCAACCACAACATCACAGAAGAGAAAAAATATGCTTCATGGTGCAGAACCCCTTGAAATGATCCCTTCATTCAGAGATTATGAACCTCCAGTTGTAGATGCTTCCAGCTACAATCCTAAAAGCCCATGAATAGAGTAATAAATGTGGTACACATATATTCTCTATACTTATATAATGAAGCTGGCTTTCATAGTAGGAATCCCTTGAGAGAGCCTCTAGTTGGTTAATGGCTCCTGCTGTGTATAAAATAGGATCAGGATTTAAGGAGTTACCCACCACACCTCAATGAGCCTTCAGAAGCTTTTAATTTAATTAATAGGTGAAGTTATCAACATCACCTATCACAATTTTCTTTGATTGATCTTCATAGTGAAAAGGGAAGCCATAATTTTCATGATGTTCTTCGCATGCGTACTACACATAGTAGGGTGTTACCCGCTGAGTGTACCATAACTAAATGCCTGACCCTTGTATACTCGATATGGCGCTATTACCAAAGTGAATAGAAAAGCGAGTTGCCACCAACATGGCTCTGTGGATACTTAACCTCACCGCTGAGTCACCCAACTTTCTTGTAGCAACAATTGCCAACATGGGAGATTTTGGAATAGTAAATAAAATTTTGAGCCAATGAGCCATCAGGCTATGACCAATACAGAAAATTAATTTAGATTAACTAGTCACTGAACTATCACTCTCTCTATTGTTTATATTCGCTTACCTTGCCACCCCCTCAAAATTACGCTACGTCTCGATCTTTCACGTTAGCGCCATATCGAGTATCCCTTAGAGAGGTGAAACAATAGAATTCAGTCTTCCCGCAAAATTGCGCCATCATGGCAGGGGGGGAACCGGGGTTCAGATTACTAAAAACAACAAGTGATATAAAGAAAAGGAAAGACAAAAAAGACAATAGCACGACTTCCCAACTATTTCTAACGCTATGAAAGAAAGGAAAGCAAGGACGACAAAGTATAACATGGCACCGCTGACACTCTGACTTGACATGGTGTAACATTCCAGGTTCAATGAGAGGTGGTGCAATAGTTGACGATCAATCCATATAGTAAATGAGAACATTCTTAGACCGTTCCTACGTTGTATACTGACAACGCTGCTCTCATACTATGTCGATCATAAAGAAGGGATGTAAAGAATATCATTCAAGATAGTAGATAGGAAAGTACTTAGATGACTGTGTGAGGAGCTAACTACAGGTCCCAAGCCTTGCCTTTTATATCGGCGCCTCCTCATACCTAACCCCGGTGACTCATACCTCCAAGTCACACGCCCCTATGACTCTAAGCGAGTCATAGTGTGAAATCCATCAGTTGACTCCTATGAGTCAACTGCGCAATACATAAAACCAATCATCGCGCTCCTAACTAGTCATGTGCCCAAAGGGGTCACATGCACGAGACCCATGACTCATAACTATGAGTCATGTGCAAAATACATATCAAGTGACCACCAAGTGTGGTCACGCGCATAACATAAACATATAACAATAATAACTATGGCTCGCAAGTGCGAGTCATGTGAGAGGAAACACAAACCTACTATTCATAACCTTGAATAGTGTGAAACCAATTCCTTCACTAGTCACCGTTTGTGACACATGGCCTATTCTGACCTCTACACCTGAGCCAGCATTCTTCCTCCGTCAGCGACACCATAAACACCATGTCGGAGTAGTCCTCCAAATCAATACATGCCAAAGGAGAGTGCCTCTTCCACCTATCGGCTGTGGTTCACCAGTGTTTTTAATAATGCAAGTCTGCCGAACAGGATTGCGCAAGCGTAGGTGGGATCGTCTCTTGTAAATAAACTTAAACTTAAGCTTATCTGATCTTGTCTCAGGGGTTGAAGAAGGCTTCTGAACGGTAGTCAAAAGGGAGGAAATAAGGGAGGAACGGAACTCGCGATGTGATGCCTTTGAGCCATTGGTACGGGCAAGCCGGTATGAGTTGATAATAGCTATATCCAATAATCAGTAAAAAACAGGCTGCCAATTCCGCCGTGCAACACGCTGAGTCGTATAATAGGAGCGTAGCTGATCCGCGATATTGACACCTCCCATGTACTGATTGTAGTCATCGTCAATCTTGGGAATAGAGAGAAGCTTCCGGTGCTCATGATGGGCAAAGGGTTTTCGAGCAGCCACAGCAGTAGTGCTAGTATGGTGGGGCTTTCGTCATAGCTTTTCTACCCAAGAGGTAGCCGAGTCTAAATTGTGAACGGTAGAAAATAGATGTACTGTGCTATTATCCTGCCAGAGTAAAGGCATGACCGGTGGGATGCCACAGGTAGAAGCCTCTGACACTTGATCACTGGAGGGCTTTTTTTTTTTGCGTTTGGTGAATTTGCTGTACCACTAGACCTGTAGCGAAATTCCACTCCAGAATTCCAACTGCTTTATCCTTGCTAATATTCAGGCAGTCAGGAAAGTCTTTGCTACTACAGCGTACTGTTCCGCAAGCTCCAATTCCATAGTCTAGTAACCTAGCAAATAATCGCACATTGGAGAAGAAGTTGTCCATATAGGTGGTAAAAAAATAAGTGTAATAGGGAAGAGTAGTCAGCATTTGGAGGACTGCTGATGGGGTGGGTGAAAGTGGGTAAGGCTTCTTTTGCTGCACAGCTGTAGCGAATCCCTCTACCCGTGAAGTAAGTTCCCAGTCATAAGTATAACCAGCATCACATAATGCCAGTACCTTATATTCTATACTGATCGGCTTATTTGGCATTTTGATGCTATGTGCAAAGAGACCTAGGAAGTGGATCATCATTTCATCTATGGAAATATTGGTCAAGGGCAAAAAGTACTCCTTGGCTCGAGTGCGCATATTGCTGTTTAACGGCCCTAGCTTTTTCCACCATATCTTTCGTGATATCGGGGTATCCTGTAGTTCCGATATGTGCAGATATCGTTTAAGCTGCTGGAACCGAGTATACCTCATCCAGTTCATTGGTTCCCCACCTTGTCTCTGAGTCCCAAATTGGCGCCAAAATGCCTTAGGGCTAGCTCCCTTCCACAATCCCATATAGATTAAACTAGCCAGAAAAAGAAGCAACTCGCGTGGTGTTGTAGCATGCCATTTACGAACAAAAGGATGGCTATTACTCTTTATTCCTGCATCGTGGACCATAGCGTAGAGATTTGTATTTTTTGCTAAAATCTCGAGTTCATCCCACAAGAAGAAAAGCGAGAACAGCCTATATGAATCTATAAGGCCAGCCGCTGGACCTACAGACTTGGCCATATGGGGAGCAAAAAGGCCTTGAAATGGAGTATGAATAGGTGGTGGTGGCAGATTTCGAATTTTCTCAATCGCGGATTTCTTCTCCTTCTCCTTCATCTCCCCAGCCGGGGCTTCTGCTGCCTTCCCTTGTTCCCACTCGCTTGTTCTCTCCTCTTGGGCAACAGAATTACCTATGTTAGAATAACTGTCAGCCACCAGTCCGATTTGACATTCTGCAGCGCTTCGGAAAGGCAGACTTGGTACCACCAGATACCATGCTTGGCAGCCCACCATTGGTAGAGCGGGTACCCAATGGTTTCCGCTTTCTTAATATACTTGCAAGTCTCTCAGGCTGAGGAGGTTGATTGGCCAGTTGAACACAGGCTTTTCTGGCTCGTGGCATAGTTTCTGAGTTTTCTGTAACTTGAGTTTTACGAGAATTATTCTCTATCATGATTTCAGCTACCTTACTGATGAGGTTGCCAACTGCTTATTCATCCACTGTCTAAGACAAACTATTACGCAATTTTGCGGGAGGACTGAATTCCGTTGTTTCACCTCTCTAAGGGATACCGTAGATTCTGGGTAAACTCGACCCGCCGCTATCGCCTGTATGGCAGTTACCATCCCCGGAAGAGCGAATTCGGGAAATTGCTTAGTCAGCAGAGACTAAGCGAGGATACTTTGTCTGACACCTGCACCCACGTCTTAGTCGAAAAGCATGAATGATAGAGAATTATGCTACAGTGAAATCTCAGATAATTCCAGCAGGTAGGGAGTAGCAGAAGGCTGGAAATAAGAGGAGGATGGAAACAGGAGGGGTGTCTTGGCTCAGGAAGCCAGACAAAACCGGATAAATCTAGTGATATTCTATCCCTTCGTTCGTACGCCGAAATTCACGGACAATTAGCGTGCCGTAGCGCAAAGAGCGACGCATGATTAACCATTCTTGCAACGCACTAAAAAATACGCGATGCCATAAAAGAAGGACCTAATAGAGAGACTAATCCGAAAAGAAAAAAAGAATTAAATGCCCCAAACGCCTATTGTGAACCTGTGAACTTTGGATCATGATACAATCGCATGCAAAAGCTTTTACATAACGGAACTTGGCATAGAGAACACTGGAAACCAGTGTAGTGTACACGGCCACCAGGGCCTGGAGAACTATTAAATACTGATCGAAACTGAGGGGTTTTGGATAGAATGCGACAAAAAAGACAAAGGCTTTTGCTTCGGGCACCCGTTTCCAAGGTATGAGTTCCAGGTAGCAACCGTCGTTTATCAAGCTCAAAGTTCTTAGTTATATAGGTCCCAGAACCGCTTTCCTTAGAACTTTGATATGGTATCAGTCCCGGGGAAAATTGCTGAGTACCTGAATGTGAGGTTGCCGAGGGATTTATCTGAAGGGCCTGGTTGGAAGAAGGATGTGTATGGTGATATCCCTCTAATACAAGATTCCAGGCCAGCCTTGTCCGAAAAAAACCATGGTTAGCCCATACTGTGGCTCGAGTGTCACTGGTAGAACTAGACATACTATTATTAGTAGAAGTTCTTTTGATGTTGGAAAATGAGTGGAAGTATTCTAATACTAACCGAGAGGCTATAGCATGCTGTGAATGTAGGTTTGAGGGTAAGTGAGGCAGGGGAGCTGGGGTTGCAGCAGGGGAAAGCGGTGATGTAGTATGTAAATAAATTTGTGTGAGAAGGAAAGAATTGATAACCGCGGTATCAAGTAACCAGAAGAAGAGTGGAAGCCAGTTACGGCATACACGAAGCTGTGTATAGTTGTAACTTCTTCTCTGATCTGCTATATCTACTCCCCCCATATAGTCATTGTAATTAACTGAAAGAAGTGGTATTCTCATCTCTTTGATAGGCTGATCACCCCATTCAGCCAATACCAGGTCTCGGTTATGAGGTGCAATTCGTGGTCGTCTTCGGGAGCGAATTGCAAAATTGTAATCCTCCGCAGTACACTCATGATATGTTGTTAGAAATCTAACTACATTTTTGTCTTGCCAAACAATAGCCAATACATCATTTAACACTACACCTGAGAGGGTATTCCATGGTAGATGAGAGGTATGCTTGTTGAATTTAAGAGTGTGGGGGTATTTTGAGGAATTTGGCCTAGCTGTACTACAGGCCGCAATAGAATATTCATAAAGTGCTTTAAAAAGAGGAATGTTTGAAAAATAATTGTCACAGTAGAGAATAAAACGGTGTGTAGTATAGGGCAAAGACATTATCAATTGAAAGACAGCATGAGAAGTAGGAGAAAGAATCTGTTTACTTGGCCCTTGGTATAAAGAGTCTTTCAAATCAGAAAATTTATCAACTCTTGAGATAATCATAAAGGCATAAGTATAACCTCGCTCACACAGAGCTAACATCTTGAAGCCTTGAGGGATAGGTTTTGCCCGCATCATAACTGTATGAACTGAGCGTCCTGTAAACCTCACTATCATCTCATCGCTTGCCACACTACTCCCCGGTACCAGATAGGCCTGAGTCCGCTTTTCCTGGTTCTTGGCCAATGGTTGTAGCTTTTCTGTCTAATGGTATTGGGAACGGGGTTGGGAGGTAACAGGAGCCACATGAAAATACTGTTTCAACTGCTCAAATCGGAACTTTGACATATATTGTGTAATATCATGAATCGGAAACTCATGGCTTCCTTCCCAATATAGCCCAATTCTAGCTTTATGTCCTCCCATGTAAATCAACAGCCCAATAAAAATCATTATCTCTCCACTAGTAGTTTACTGTCATCAGCGTCCTCTTTGGCCTGCATTCTTATACTCCGCATACGCATTAGTATTTTCTGCTAGTGTTTCGAACTCGACATCGGGAAAGTACAATTGGAAAAAGGACCCCGGAGTCAATTGGGCTATCCTCCCACCTTCTGCATCGGTACCAGGGGTTGTATTATAGGATACAAACTCTGAAGGCAGAGTGAGATATCGTGCATGCTCAGGTGAAGGATCTATCAGTGGACAGAATAGTGGTGGAGGAGGTTATTCTCAATCAAGAGCCTGGACCGATCCTCGGCTATTGCGACTTCCTTCTTACCCATCGTCCTCTACCTCCTCCTCCTCCTCAAGCTTCTCATCTCCATACGCATTTTCTTCTAATTCCACCTCTTCTTCGGAATCATCAAGATTCATAGAAGCTGCGTGTGGTGGGGCGGGGTTCAACTTCTTATTTTATGGGGACGAAAGCAGATTGTATGTATGAAAAAAAACGAGTGAGGAACAAGGGGTATTGACTGTATATTCTTCTCTGACCTTCTTTCTACAATTGTGCAGGAACCAGACCCTTAAGTACATAAACTGATCTTACTCTCTTTCCACAGATTTGTCGTATAATCACCCCATGTCCTGCTGTTCTGACGCCATCGAGTAACCCCTCATTGCCCCGCTTCTCCTCACCAGTTTTACCCCTCTTTTTCTCACCGCTCTTACCCCTCTTTTAAAACCCCTCATTTACTGACCGCAACTACCCCACTTCGCTCCCTTCACCGAGTTCCAGACTTACCGGTGAAGCCTCCGGTATTCTTCTAGCATCTTCGAGCATCGATGCTAGAAGGAGCACTGGCGATTAACAATACAACTCATCCAAAATTGCTAGGGCTGGGTGTTCGATATAGGATGCCATTCTTGCGTCGGAGTTTCTAAATATCATTAACAAACCCTCTAGATCCTTACTTTCTAGTTTTCATTACTTACCGTATTATTGAACGGTCAAAATCCTTTGTCTCAAGCTGTGTTCCCTTGTCGCTACCGTTGCATCTCTGCTGTCACATCCTCATTTTCAACCCTGACGTCAAGGTCCCCCTCGCTACCAGTAACTATTCTGTTTAGGGCTAACATCTTGTTCACCGATATTTAGTGCGGCACTAACATCTTTCCGTGAATACGAACGAAGGGATGATGGCGAAGAGAATATATCCTATTATTCAACTCCGCTAACTGACTGGCAGGGCATTTTGCTTGAAGGGTTTGATGGTGATGATTTTTGCTCTTACTACCATGAGAATCATGGCTTTCATGCTTCTAAATTATTCCAATAGCTCCTTCAGATGTTTACGCATATGGGATTTGTTTGTCTCTTGCACATCTCCATTCCGTCTTTTCCCTGCACTTCTTTTTCTTTCAACCCAATTTTGCACAGATAGGCGTTTGCTGGAATTTTGATCTGTCGGATATCCTGGAATGGAAAACTATAGGAGGTCTGGAATTTTCAGAGGGATTTCCCATACGTCAAATATGGTGGCAAACACTGGAACTACTAGAGGGTTGGAAGTTTGGGAGGTGGGAAATATCGGAGGTTTCACTGTAAATGTATTATTGGATATCCACAGCTAAAATAATATTTTATGTTTAATTCTTCGCTTTGTTTTACCATTGAAATACCATTATCCGCACCGTCTCACTATTCCACAATCGCCAAGACCTTTGTCCAGTGACTGTGCTATTGGTTTTCAACTGTGGCTAGGATAACACAAATACTGGTTTTATTCGCCTGCCGCTAGTGCTTGTACGTTGAAATAAAGTAGGGGCTAAAGCGAAGCATTCAAGACAGTCAGAAAGAGTCCAAATAAGCTTGGTTTTGGCCACAAAGGGTTAAGCGAAGGCGTTTTAATGCGAATTTGAGACAGATTACAAATGAAACTCTTATTTCAACGTAACCGCCGCAGGCGAACAAAACTAAGTAATACGATAAATGAATTACTTTAACAGGCCGAAAACACAATAGAGTAGAGGACTCGGGTGGCAGCTGTTACTGGGATAGGGACAGGTGTCAGGCTTTAAATGCGCAACAAAAGTTTGGTGCAAATCCAGGCTGTCAGGATCGCGCAAACCAAATTTAATAAAATCTACTTAGAACGAGGGACAATCCAGGCCTGCGACGCAATTTCATTGATCGCTCAACTCTAAGCCTACACATGTGAGCTGCACAGGCCAGGCCCAATATGTACTCGAGTAAACTGGCTGCAGGGAACAGATGACACATGCATCTCCGACCTCAGAATAAACTGGTCCCTTGCGTCGATTTTAGTTTCCCTGAAGAAGAAAAACCCTGACTAAAAACCTCTCAAATCAAAACAGAGCCAAAACTCCAGGAGTAAAATCTATCAAGATACCTAAGTGAGAGCTGGTCGGAGATATGATCGCTAAACTTGTTAGGCAGGTGGGGCCTGTGGTACTGGTGAGTTCTGTGGGGAATATTATGAAGGGTAGTGGGGTGTATCAGGGGTTAGAAAATGTGGAGATTTCTAACGAGAGGGCGGTTGTGGAGGAGGGGTTAGTGGATGGGGAGTTTTGGCTGTCGAGGGTCGAGAAATGGAAGTTTATGGTCATATTCCCAATAAGCGGTGCAAAATTGTTTACCTAATTTTGTACCGTCCTGGACAGTCTGGATTATTGGGCCTGACTCAGCCAGGACTGGTCCCACCAGGCCCGCCAAGCAATAGGATATGCACGATCCATTGACAGAATTAGCATCAATTTTACTTTTTGCTATTTTTAACACGATATATTATGCTCAACTAAATATTTTCTTAATTAAACTGATTGTTTCTATAGGGTATACTGGAGAATCTCAGGAGAGTCGCTTAGGTTAGGGCGGCGAAAATAGATTCATGGGTATCAAAGCTTTTCGGAGTACCAAGTGAACGATAATACGCGACTACGCAATCTTTTATGAAGACTGGTCTAAGACCAGTCAAAACCAGACCGAACCGCCTGGGTTAGTCAAGTCCAGTCATTGACATCACCAGGACTTGACCGGTCGGATTATTCGGAACCCTGGTCCGTGAACATGGGTAAAGCGGGGGGTAGAGGCGGTTTATAGACCATATGCACATGCAGGGCATATGATTGGAAAAGAGAATAAATTCCGTGAACGCTTTAAAGACAATAATTGGGGAATTTTCATTTTTCAAGGTGCTGACTGGCCAAGCTCGAACATTTGACCATTGAGCTTGCTGCCAACTACCCCAGTGTTCAAGAACTCTGTCACTGCCCCGAGTAGCTGGACGGCCAAAACGTGACGTTGCTATGGAGATGCGTTTGGAAATCCCACCAACAATAGACGGTACTTGCTTGTACCCCTCCAACCGTCATCCCCCCCTTAACCATCGGCACCGTCCCATTCTGCTAGACAACCATATATAGGTAAACGGACACTTAGAGTGGTGTGGCATGCTATTCTGATGGTGGTCTCGCAAGCTATGAATATTCTTCTCCCACCTTTTTTTCCCCTTTCCTTCCAATCATATTTTTTCTCACTCAATTCTCCCGGTACACGAATTTCCTCATGTCTTTCCTTACCATCAACCTATCTCAATCAATTAAGGTTTTCCGCCTCTGATTCATACAAACTCTGGGTGTTTACTCAAGTCATTCCCCTCTACTGCATAACACCCTCACGGATGATCATTGCCTCCACGTCGATTATTTTCAACATTCCTCTCATCCTACCGCCACTATTACCTATTATCGCTAACTATTATAACCAATTCTTATTTGTATTATTATCTCGTTCCGAAATACCCTACCACTGTCATGGTTTGTTCAAAATATTCCTACCCTCCACACAAACCTAATTTCGAACTTGGTGGTTAGAGTTCAGGTTCGGCCGGGGTTCATGAGGATCTATACCGGAGCTATCACAGCCTTAATCGCCGGCTTGGATGTCTCCTCGGCTTTCATCGTCAATGACCGTGTAGACGGCCCCCCTTTTCTAAGCCATCCAATGTGCTGAGGGGTGCAGAAACGCGTTGTTAGGCTTGTTAGGCTTTCAAAAAAAAACTCCAGTATCCACGCGACGTATGAGTGAGGGAGAAATGTGGGAGAGATGTGAGCATTTCTTCCTATACCTAAGGGGGATGATGGTGTATCTCATGCTTAACCCTATAGACAGCCGTATGTTTTATAAAAGAGTCACAAATTGTAACTCGTCCAATTACTAAACTAGGTTGTTGTAAAATATGGTAGAGCCTCTCTCAGGCGCCAAGCATAAGCTGAGTGAGGGGGTCAAGCTATATTTGTCTTAGCACGGGTGGCTGAAACGCGGTATTCCGCCTCGATACCTCCTGAGCCAGACATCCAAGTTCCCGGTGCCTTTTTCACAATACTATAGCTACGGTGCAAAGAGCTTGGTGGGTCCTCCGGTGGAACGGGAATCTCGTGGCAATTGATCGGAGTTGGGCCGAGAATTGCCAAGAGACCAGGAGTAGCGTGATATGATATGTTTGGCAAGGCCGCCCCGAGGTCTAATTGTGCGTAGGCGCTTTATATAGCCATGGCATATGGATGGGGACTTTCAATGGTATTGGAAATAGGTTGTCGAAGATTTCCGGCATATTGGGTCACCCTAACTGTGCCTTAGTCATTCTTACTTTACTGCATTTTCCAGGAGGTACTGGGTATATTCTGTCACTTGTTTCACTCTCACCAAAATTTGCTCTTTTTGTCCTCGATCTCTTCTTTCTTAAAATACCTAACCTAGAATTAAAAAAGGACAATCTTGTTCCTTTCAGGATTCTCTTTATCTCTGTGCTTTTTTTTAACTAAAATGCCGTGGTCAGCCAGTTCCACATCGGGTTTTGCTTGTTTAGAGGACCACGTTTGAGCCAATTTGCACCATACAACTCTACAGGCCATCTATGTCAGGAAAGCTTGCTGGTGCAGCTACCAAGTAAGAATTTTAACTTATTTTTAGCTGTCATCATTAGACTGGTAGCATGGAAATGTGGGCATGTTTTGTGCGGTTTGAGGTAGTTCGCATCTACTCACACCATTATAAGAAGCATCGAATTCTCTCAGTGTAAATGTTCATCACACTCAACAGATACAAGTCTTCAAAGAACGGCAATATCCAACCAATATTCTCGACACTTCGTTTTCACTCGTGTTACTCGCATCAAGTCGGCTTGACACATTCGTTCCTTCCACGAATTCCTTTCTTTCACTTCTCCCATTATACTCCTTATAAGTCGCCCTTCAACACTTCCTATACAATGTGGACAGACATTCTGCCAGCACTTCTCCTGCTTCTGAGCATTGCGGTCCAGGGTCAAATCCCCAATCCTGCTCCCACTGGAGTCCCGGTCGGCAACACGATTGTTTTGCTCGGGTATAACAAGGACGGTTGCCCGGGAGATGTGACTCCTGCCAGCCAAATCTCCGATACCACCTCGTGTAATTTCATCAACGGCATCGGTATTTCCAACGTGAAAGTCCTCCCAATACCTGACATGCCGCCGACTTGCATTCTTACTCTCTATGCGGACACAAACTGCTTGAGCAATAGCAACGCGAAAATTGGTCCAATCGCGCCTGCTCCTGCTCATTTTAGTGCTTGTATTGGACCGATTCGGGATCCAAGTGGTGCTATATTCGAGGCGAAAGGTGCAACCCTCCAGTGCTGAATCTACGGGATCTCGAGGTGGCTTGTATCCGGGTAGTCGACGGCAACATCGTAAGGAGGAAGGAGGAGGTGACCGTTTACCATTAGTTTTTGTTTTTTTTCATCCCGTTTTTTGATTCTTGTCACTCCTTTGTTACTTTTGCTACATTATTTTGGTATTTGCATATCATGGTGGCTATTATTAGGGTTGGGTTGGGAGGACATTGATTACACCCGATTAGTTAGTCTATAAAAAACATCATCAGGCTCTTTAAGTTTTTGGCCACTCTTGGGTCTCGCCGGTTAAGTTTATTGATAGGAGTCGGGACTGAAAGTTGCATGAGTCAGCTTTAATTCCTCTTACTGGGGGTTTACAAAAATGGTTAAGGTTGGCCAGATCGCTACTTTGTGTATTCCCTCGATTCTAATCCTCTGCTGTTGTCGAATGTGATAATTTATCTTAGGTTTATACAGTACTAGGGCAAAAGTATTCGTCCGATGCCCTTTTTATACAAAAAGTGCCCATCTTCACCACCCTCTCTCATTGTGCAATGTCTATGAGAATCAGTGAAAATTTATCCTTGCATCAGCAAAGCCATAGATAACATGAAGAAAGTTACAGAATCCTTAAATATTACCGAGTGATGGAGAAAAGGTCATTTTAAGTATCTGGTATCGGTTGCCATGTACTTTTTGTATGGAGCCCCATACAAAAACTTAAGTCACTTTTACACTAGTTGACACAATCATGAACACTGAAGAAAGGTTTGATTTCTTACACTTCTACTTGTAGAGTTTTGAATAGATAGCGATTCCCTAGCCGATGAAAAGATTTCAAGCGTTTTTATATAAGCAGTGTTGAAATTGTTTGCATCGGACGAGTATTTTTGCACCCGTACTTTAGAACAGGCGGATTTCAGTTCGATAACTTGTAGGTGCGGTGCTATTGGTTGCAACTCTGACTAGGATAAGCACACAAATACCGCATTGTCTGGCTTTATTCGCCTGCTGCTAGTACCCGTACAAGTGCCAGGGGTGATGTTTTCGTACACCCCAGTGTGGCTTACCCGCAAAAAACTATTAAAAATTGGTGAGGTCACAAAGTGGTGTGTATGAGAACTTTATCCCTGGCACTTGTACGTTAAAATAAAGTAGGGGCTGAAGCGGAGTATTCAAAACAGTCAGAAAGAGTCCAAATGACCCTTGTTTTGGCCATAAGGGGTTAAGCGAAGGCTTTTTATTGCGAATTTGAGACAGGTTACAAAGGAAACTCTTATTTCAACGTAACCGCGGCAGGCGAACAAAACCAGGTAATACGGTAGATGATTCTACTTTGGCAAGCCGAAAACACAGTAGAGTAGAGGACTCGGGTGGCAGCTACTACTGGGACAGGGATAGGTGTCAGGCTTTAAAAGCATAATAAAATTTTGGTGTAAATGCAGAGTGTCAACATCGCGCAAACCGAATTTAATAAAATCGATTTAGAACCACGGCTAATCCAGGCCTGTGACGCAATTTCGTTGATCGCTTAACTCTCAGCCTACAGATGTGACCTGCACAGGCCAGGCCCAATGTGTACTGTACAGTACTCGAGTGAACTGGCTGCAGGGAACAAATGACACATGCATCTTCTACCTCACAACACACTGGTCGCGTGCATCGATTTTAGTTTCCCTGAAGCAGAAAAACCCCGACCAAAAACCACTCAAATCAAAACGGAGCCAAAACTCCAGGAGTAAAATCTGTTGAATTTCACCGGTCATCACTCCAAGCGAATACGAGCTCTACTCTGTACCTTTCCTATCTTGTTCGTCTTTAGTTATTTGTTATCGTTTGTCAGTCATTACCAATATAAGAGGAGGGAAGGGGATACCCGGTTTGTATCCCCTGTATGAGGGTTCGCATACATTACCGGAGAGGAATGGAGAGTAAAGCGAACGAGTGATCGGAACACTCTGCGCTCTCCTGGAAAGATTTCCGCTGGATGGAACGATCGTGAATGGTCTTTGTATTTTCTATTTAAACTCTTTGTTCTGCCTTAGATATTGATAGCAAGCAAGACACGAATCCTCTCAATATATACATTATCCTCCTTGACTTCACTTTTATTCTCTCTTCCTCTCCGTTTCTCTTTACAATAGGGCACTCATAACAACAAAATCCATCAAGATACCTAAGAGAGAGCTGGCTGGAGATAGGGTCGCCAAACTTGTTAGGCAGGTGGGCCTGTGGAACCGGTGAGTTCTGTGGGGAATATTATTAAGGGTAGCGGGGTATATCGGGGGTTGGAAAATGTGGAGATTTCTAACGAGAGGGCGGTTGTGGAGGAGGAGTGGTTCGTGGATGGGGAGTTTTGGCTGTTAATGGTCAAGAAATGGAGGTTTATGGTCGTACGCGCGATTTAGGGCGTCTAGTTTGAAAGTTTGGGTCGTAAAACTAGAAGGTGTCGTGTTAACCGAGATAAATTCCTAATAGACGGTGCAAAATTGTTTCTACCGTCTTCAATTCTTTTACTCGGATACCAGTGTTAGTCCGTGATGGGGCTCCGAATGGTCCGTGGCAGGTGGGCTGGACCAGCTAGTCTGGTCAAAGGTCAAGTCTGGTCTAATGGTGGAAATTAGACCAACTGTACAGTCTGGATTATTGGACCTGACTCAGCTAGGACTGGCCCGACCAGGCCCGCCAAGCAATAGGACATGCACGATCCATTGACAGAATTAGCATCCATTTTACTTTTAGCTATTTTTATCACGATATACCATGCTCAATTAAATATTTTCTTAATTAAACTGGTTGTTTCCATAGGGTATACCCGAGAATTTCAAGAGAGTCGCTTAAGTTAGGGCGGCGAAAATAGATTCACGGGTATCAAAGCTTTTCGGAGTATGATACCAAGTGAGCGATCATACGCGACCACGCAATCTTTTATGAAGACCGGTCTAAGTCCAGTCAAAACCAGACCGAACCGCCTGGGTTAGTCAAGTCGAGTCATTGACATCACCAGGACTTGACCGGTCGGATTATTCGGAACCCTGGTCCTTGAACATCGGTAAAGGGGGGGGGGGGGTAGGGGAGGTTTATAGACCATATGCACATGCAGGGTATATGATTGGAAAAGAGAATAAATTCCGTGAATGCTTTAAAGACAATAATTAGGGAATTTTCGTTGTTCTAGGTGCTAACTGGCCAAACTCGAACATTTGGCCATTGAGCTTGCTGCCAACTACCCCAGTGTTCAAGGACTCTGTCATTGCCCTGAGTAGCTAGACGGCCAAAACATGACGTTGCTATGGAGATGCGTTTGGAAATCCCACCAAACAATAGACGGCACGCTGTCGTGAGTAAGCAGCAAGTACTTGCTTGTACCCCTCCAACCGGAATGCCCCTTAACCGTCGGCACCGTCCCATGCGGCTAGACAGCCATATATAGGTAAACGGGCCCTTAGAGTGGTGTGGTATGCTATTTTGATGGTGGCCTCGCAAGCTATGAATATTCTTCTCCCACTCTTTTTTCCCCTTTCCTTCCTATCATAACTTTTCTCACTCCATTCTCCCGGTACACGAATTTCCTCAAGTCTTTCCTTACCATCAACCCACAGCAATCAATTATGGTTTTCGCCTCTGATTAATACGAACTCTGGGTTTTCACTCAGGTCATTCCCCTATACTGCATAACACCCTCACGGATGATCATTGCCTCCACGTCGATTATTTTCAACATTCCTCTCATCCTACCGCCCTAGTACTTATTATCCCAAACTATTATAACCAATTCTTATTTGTATTATTATCTCATTCCGAAATACCCTATTACTGTCACGCTTGATTCTATAGACAGCCGTATGTTTTGTAAAGGAGTCACAAATTGTACCTCGCCCAATTACTAAACTAGGTTGTTGTGAAATATGTTAGAGCCTCTCTCAGGCGCCAAGCATAAGCTGAGTGAGGGGGTCAAGCTACATTTGGTTTAGCGCGGGTGGCTGAAACGCGCTGTTCTGCCTCGATACCTCCTGAACCAGACATCGAAGTTCCCAGCAATACTATAGATACGGTGCAAAGAGCTTGGTGGGTCCTCCGGTGGAACAGGAATCCCGTGGGAACTGATGGGAGTTGGGCCGAGAATTGCCAAGAGACCAGGAGTAGTGTGATATGATATGTTTGGCAAGACCACCCTGGGGTCCAATTGTGTGTAGGCGCTTTATATAGCTATGACATATCGATGGGGACTTTCAATTATATTGGAAATAGATTTTCGAAGATTTCCCGCATATTGGGTCACCCACACTGTGCCTTAGTCATTCTTACTTTGCTGTATCTCCTAGGATGGTATTATACGAAGTATATTCTATCACTTGTTTCACTCTCACCAAAATTTGCACTTTTTGTCCTTGATCTCTGCTTTCTCACCTAACCTAAAATTGAAGGAGCACTATCTTGTTTCGTTCAGGATTCTCTTTATCTTTGAGCCTTTTTTTTAACTAAAATGCCGTGGCATGGTCAGCTAGTTCCATATCGGGTTTTGCTTGTTTAGAGGACCACGTTTGAGCTAATTCGCACCGTATAACACTATAGGCCATCTATGTCAGGAAAGCCTGATGGTGCAGCTACCAAGCAAGACTTTTAACTTATTTTTAGCTGTCATCACTAGACTGGTAGTATGATAATGTGGGCATGTTTTGTGCGACTTGAGGCAGTTCGCATCTACTCACAGTATTATAAGAAGCATCGAATTCCCTCAGTGTAAATGTTCATCACACTCAACGGATACAAGGCTTCAAAGAACGGCAATATCCAACCAATATTCTCGACACTTCATTTTGACTCGTGTTACTCACATCAAGTCGGCTTGACACATTCGTTCCTTCCACGAATTCCTTTCTTTCACTTCTCCCACTATACTCCTTAGAAGTCGTCCTTCAACATTTCCCGATACAATGTGGACAGACATTCTGCCAACACTGCTCCTGCTTCTGACCATTGCGGTCCAGGCTCAGTTGCCGCCTTTGCATCTGGTCGGTCGGGCCCCCCATCCTGCTCCGACTGGAGTCCCCGGCCCCCCGTCGATTGTTTTGCTGGAGTATAGCAAGGACGGTTGCCCGGCAGATCAGACTTTTGCCGACCAAATTTCCAACGCCACCGCATGTACTCCCACCACCGGCATCGGAATTTCCAACGTGGTAGTCATTCCAAAAATTGACATGCCGCCGACCTGCATTCTTACCCTCTGGGGCGATGCGGGCTGCGTGGGCATTTTGAGCGCGCAAATTGGTCCAATCGTTCCTGCTATGCATCCTAGTGCTTGTATTGGACCGATTAAGGATGAAAGCGGTTTTGCGTTTCAGGCGAAAGGCGCATCCCTCAAATGCTGAATCTACGAGGCCCCGAAGTGGGTTGTATCTGGCAAGCCGACGGCAGATCGAGTAATGAGGTACGAAGTACTGGCGCCGAGAATAAGTCCTGAGACAACGGGCGCAACCGCAATTCCCCACAACACTCAACTCTGAGAATACCATAATGACTCAAGTTGATGCCAAAGCCAAAATAAGAGGTCCTATTGCTAAATTCGGGGCTCCTAGAAAAAGGGAAAGACTCTAATATAGACGCCTTAGTATCAAATAGATATTACCGTTGTGGTTGCGATTGCAAAAGCTATTGTGGTTATCGTGATGGGTGAATTTTGCGGAGGATTATGGTTGCGCCCGTTGTCTCAGGACTTATTCTCGGCGCGAGTAAGCGCATATCAATAATGGGCTTAATAATCAACCCACTTCCATCAGAAGGCTACGATAGCATGCGAGTAGCTGCAAATCGACTTCCCAATATAGCACACTTTATACCATGCCGAAAGACTTAACGCACCAAAATTTACAAAGTTATCTGCAGAAAAGACATACTCAGTCCGCTGTTTCCGAGATAATAATGTCAGCAATTGAGGTACACTATACATATCTGAACATAAAGACAAGTTAATGAGCCAGATAGGCATAATGGTAATCCAAGTACCGCTGTCTACCCACGGTCTATAGAAGATAATGATGCCAAGGATCAAGGCAAGGGACACCTTTCCTAGGATTATGTATGGAATCAGAAATTTGGTTTGGGGGGTAAGACCATTGAAGGCCAAGCGGTTAGAACCAATGTATAGCTTCCATTCCTAGCAGCCTTGTGCTGTTCAAGCAGCTAAAAGAGGTGTCAAATAAATTCTAATGTCTCTTATTTGTTCTCACTCACCTCGGGTACATAGAACTTTGAATTTATTTGAATCTTTTGTTCTACTTCTGTTGCCGAAATATCCAGGTTGCCAAAGAAACAGAGTATATCATTCCGGGGTTGTCGTTTGTGGTTATTGCTAGTAATTTCTCCCTAACCTCGTATAGCACGATGCTATCCTACTTAATTATACCTAATCACTAGAGTTTGTTATTTATGAGCTTCTCAGATTTATTACTCGGTTTTTATCAAGCTCTAGTTAGCCCTTACCTTCGCTGACAATTTTTGATTTTACGAGTGACTTTGAATACTCTTACTATATCTTCCCCTGTCAACGGCATAGTGGGGTCCGTGATCGGAGGAATGAAAGAATGAAAGAGAAAAAAAGGCGCTTCGTAGAGTGTAGACTAACTGGTGATAGGTAAAAAACTATGTTGAGAAATCAGGCGTTTCTTTATTCCTTGTTTCGTGGGCATTCCCGATCTGCTAGTCACCCATGCAGGATCCTTCAGCCAAATTCGCCGATATACGAATCCATACAATTGGCAAATGCTAGTGGTTTTAGTTTAGTCTTCGAAATTATCACCGTGGAAAGGAAAGAATGGAACGGGAGGAGCGACGGTTAAAGGGATTCCGGAGCCTCCTGTTTTCAACGCGTCTAGACAGAACACTCCCCCTACAAAGTTCCCTAAAAGTCCCTTCCCCACCCATATCCCACTCTCCATCGCCAACCCCCTCGCCCTCACCGCACCGAGCCCCAATGCATGAAGGAGCGAAAAAGAAAAAGCGCGAGAGGGAATTTTGCCTAACTCCAGGCATGGATGGGGGTAGATGAAGTGGGTGCGCACTGCGGGCTCTTCGTTTTCGGAGATGTGTATGAGAGGCTGGTCTGGGATGCTGCGGGGAAGATTGAAGGCTGGGTAAGATATGATAAGAAGGCACTAGGCGGGTATCGGAGGAGGAGGGAGGAGGCGGCGCGGAAAGATGTTTTGGCAGTGGTAGTTGAGAGGGTGGAGTTGAGTGGGTGATGTTATGGGGAGAGGAAGAGGGGGCTACCAGTACTGCGGACTTTTTATTATTATAGCATTCTGGTTTTGTGCTTGCCCATTCCAAAAGTATTCGCCTGATTCGCGTATTGAGGCGCAAACATACCGTAAGAACTCGAATAAATGATTCTTGTGCTAGGTAGTCCGAAATTTCCCCCTCGGGAAATGGGGCGAAAACACACCAAAAATCAGCCCTCCGAGACAAAAAAAATAAAAAACACCAGACCTTACTAAGAGAGGCGACTCCAACTTCCTAGCACAAGGATCGTTTATTCGAGTTCTTACGGTAGATGTCTCGAGGCCAAGGCTCCGGATACTTTGGAATGGGCAAGTACTCGCTGTTGTGAATTTGATATCTCTACTCAATAAAGACTCCTACAAACGGGGGGAGATCCTAGAGTTAAGCATTGTGTTAAACCTATTGCTACTTTATTTACTCTGAGCGATGATTTGCTCCCATTCCCCCCCCTGAGTAAGGCCCCCCGCAATACCGGGTAATTCATCAAGTTTATACCATCCCACAATTGGACGGCATATTGCGCAGCGCGGCGGGTATTTTGGAGGGCGCGGGGGCAAATAAGTGCTCGCGCGGGTAACCTATTTTCGTTTTTCGGAACCTGTATTGCGCGTCTTATGAGGGGGGGGGTACGGCTACGATACTGTATAGCAAAATCCCGCCGCCTAGCATTCCCGAAAATTCGAAATCCGAAACCCCCATCCTTGAGCTTTGCAATGCTCCCACATTGGATCGCCGAAGTACGATATAGCTATGACCCAGCCTAAGATTGGTGCCCACGATGCCACCCATATTAAATCGGTTAGAGTTTTTAATAACCATTAGAGTAGGCGTTGCATAATATACCGCAACAACTCGTGTTATTCACTTTGTCCGCCAGGGGTCGGCTCTCCGTGGGCGACAAGGCTATAGTAATATCGTGGGTTTGAATTGGGGTATTCTAAGCTCTCGTGTACTGTCGAGTATGACAAGGCCTTCCGACTACATACTTAGCTACTCCCCTTGCGAATGATTGTAAGAACCCCCCTCACCAAAAGCTTGATGTCCCAGGCAAATTGCAATCGCCCTAATCGAGCAAATAACGCAAGCCATTGTTATTTATTCTGTGAATGATGTCCCGAAGTCTTGATAAGTGGCGAAAGAAAGTTTCTAACGAGGTTTCTACCGAAGTTTCACACGTAGGCTAGACTCCCCCCAAGGTTTTTGCGCCCTCACCTAGCCCACCACGATAAGAATTTTCAAGTGAGACAAACCGCAGGACTACCGTGGCTGCTAACTTGGAGAATACTGGGAAGCCTCACCTCTTATCTCGAAAGAGTCAGGAGGGGTATTCTCATATTGATGCAATGTTCTATGAAAGCACCATTGGAGGGCTTTGGGTATTCTGCTTTCCGACGGTTATCTACAACAGAACACTGAATCCGTCAGGGAGGAATCACCTCATTATCAGCCCTATTTGGCAGTCTGGAATCCCTAATCGATTGCAGAATAATCCCTCTTTGGATGGTCAGAGCCAGCCTTAATCAAACTTGATCATCTGCTATGCAAGTTAGTGCACAAAGCACTAGCTGGTGCCGAATTCAGTATTGACAAATAGCAATAACTTGACCATCAGTTGACTAAGCGGAGGTCTAACTCAATTCATAGAATGGTTTATAGCATCAGATAGCACCGTATCGAGTCCAACACAACCGACATAATATTAAGCATGAGAAAACCCCGATTCATCCTACTTCTACCCCTCCAATCGATTAGTAACGGAATAGTGCCGCGCTGGGGTTTCGTTGGTCTCTCTACTCTCCACCTGGATAGTAGTACCATCCCTATTCCCGAGGTTGCAAGATCCATATGTGTTTCTTTGTCAATTTCTTATAGTAAAGCGAGGGGTCTCTATCACTATTGGGTCACCCTTGGGTAAGCGGCAGGGTTCCGAATGGTCCGAGGAAGACTGGACTGGACTAGCTAGTCCAGTCGAAAGTCAAGTCTAGTCTAATGGCGGAAATTAGACCGACTGGATTGTCTGGATTATCAGACTTGACTTGGTCAGGATTCGTCCGACCGGCCTGCCAAGCAATAGGATATGCACAGTCCTTTGACCGAATTAGCATCATGTTTTGCATTTTACTACTTTCATCACAATATATTATATTCAAATATAAAACTTCCTAAATAAGGTCATTGTTTCTATTGATTATACAGTAGAATATCAGGAAAGTCAGAGTAGTGATAGTGTTTCGCTTATATTGGGGGTAGCGAAAATAGGTTCGCGAATGCCAAATCCCATTCATACCGCAAAATGAGTGGTATTGCATGACTACGGAATCATTTATAAAGACTGGTCTGAGACTAGTCTAAACCGGACCGGACCACCCGAGTTAGTCAAGTCCAGTCATTGGCATCACCTGGACTGAGAAGTCTGGTCCAGGCTCCAAGACTTGACCGGTCGGACTATTCGGAACCCTGGTAAGCGGTCTGGAGGTTTTCTTTCCCGTCTGTCTCCAGATATGTGCATTTCCGGTGTTGGGCATTTCTTCTCGGCATCGGCTCGGCAGACAATAGTCCTCTCTCGGTGCCCGCTACAATCAATCGGGCACGCGGGTTATCTACTAAAATTCTCTATTCTATCATGTTGACGCCAGGTAGGCTCTCCTACCCTCTGTGTTCCCATACCTCGCGTGGGTAACCATTACATATCCGCAAAATGCAATACTGTGCAACCAGTTATGTCATATAATTTATAGTAACTGGTGCTATCGTAAACGCAGTTGGGATATATCTTAAAATTGCCTTAATGGTCTTTGCGCTATAGTACACTGCTTCACCACTATCTAAACATACACTGTGTATACAGATTATTTATCGCTACGAGAATTCAATCACGAAAGGAGAGGGTGGGGGAGAAGGGAATGGAAGGGGAGAAAAAAAATTAGGGCAGGATAGCTAAGGCGCAGACGGGAATTTGGAACTATGTAAAATTGAACAGGACGTGCGAAAAACTATAAGCTATGAACTAAACCGTCTCACAATACTAAAACTATTTGACCCCACGAACTAGACCCTAATACTCTGTAAACTAAAACCCGTATCATCACAAAACTAAGTTACCATGGAGCCTTAGAGGTGTGATAGCAACCCTCATCACAGGGAATTTCCTTCCCCTGTGAAGAGTATCTAAGGACAACTTCGATGGGTAACATGCTCTCAAAGGGAAGGAGTAGCAGTGATTTCTACGAGGTGTCCTGTAGGGCTGAGAGCGTGCCGTGGGTGACCGCATCAGGAAGCTGTAGCAGCTCAACCACCCTCTGATGGCCCTTCATAGCTGCGTGCATGAGTGGTGTTTGGCCTTTATTATCCGCCCTATTGGGGTAGACCGCTTCTTGCTCAAGCAGTAGTTTTACCACTTCCTCATGTCCTTCCTGAGCAGCAATCAAGAGCGGTGTTTGGCCGGCATGATTTGGCCTGTCAGGGTTAACCCCCTCCTTTTGGAGTAGTACTTTTACCACTCCCTCGCATCCACCATAGGCAGCACACGCGAGCGGTGTCTCACCATCATTATCTAGGTTCTCGGGATCGACCTCTTCTCTCGTGAGTAATATTTTCACCACATCCTCATGTCCATACTGAGCAGCAAGCGAGAGCGGTGTACTGCCGTGATTGTTTTGCTTGTCGGGGTTGACCTCTTCGTGTGCGAGTAATATTTGTGCGATTTCTTTATGTCCACACCCAGAAGCGTAGTAGAGCGGTGTTTCGCCGGAATTATTTGGCTTGTCGGGGTTGACCTCTTCGCGCGCGAGTATTATTTTCACGATTCCTTCATGTCCACCCCAAGCGGCGTTGTGGAGCGGTGTTTCGCCGGAATTATTTGGCTTGTCGGGGTTGACCTCTTCGCGTGCGAGCAGTATTTTTACGATTTCTTTATATCCATCCAAAGTGGCGTTGTGGAGGGGTGTGTCGCCGGAATTATTTTGCTTGTCGGGATTGACCTCTTCGCGTGCGAGTAATATTTGTACGATTTCTTTATGTCCACACCTAGAGGCCTTGCTGAGCGGTGTGTCGCCGGCATTATTTTGCTTGTCGGGGCTGACCTCTTCGCGTGCGAGTAGAATTTTTACGATTTCTTCATGTCCATCCCAAGCAGCGTTGTGGAGTGGTGTGTCGCCGCAATTACTTAGATTACCAGGGTTGACTTCTTCGCGCGCGAGTAGTATTTTTACGATGTCTTCATATCCACCCTGAGCGGCGTACTTGAGCGGTGAGTCGCCGATACTATCTGGCCTGTCGGGGCTAACCTGGCTCTGATTGAGTAGCATTTTCACCACTCCTTCATGTCCCTGCTGGGCGGCATACGAGAGTGGAGTTTTGCCAGCATGACTTGGATGGTCGAGGTTTACCCCTTCCTGTTTAAGTAGTATTTTTACCACTCCCTCACATCCACCGTAAGCAGCACATGCGAGCGGTGTGTCACCAGCATTATCTAGACTCTCAGGATTAACCTCCTCTCTCGCGAGTAATATTTTCACCACAACCTCATGTCCACACTGAGCAGCAAGCGAGAGTGATGTATTCCCGCTATTGTTTTGCTTGTCGGGGTTGACCTCTTTGCGTGCGAGCAGCATTTTTACGATTTCTTCATGTCCACGTCGAGCGGCGTAGTGGAGCGGAGTTTCGCCGGAATCATTTGGCTTGTCAGAGTTAACCTCGTCCCGCTCGAGTAGCATTTTCACTATTCTCTCATGGCCATTCTCTGCGGCCAACGAGAGCAGTGTCCGGCCGTAATCATTTGGCATGTCGGGGTCATCCTCGTCCCGGTCAAGTAGCATTCTTACTACTCTCTCATTACCATTCTCTGTGGCCAACGAGAGCAGCGTCTGGCCGTAATTACCTGGCTCTTCGGGGTTAACATCATCCTGATCAAGTAGCATCTCCACCACTCCCTCATGCCCATTCCTCACAGCCCATACGAGCGGAGTGCTCCCAAATTCATCTTCTTCGCGGATATCACAACTTGTCATCTCTAGCAAAGCAGCTACTACCTCCCTAATTCCGAAGAATGATGCGCAGTGTAGTCCATTAAACCGGAAACGGGCCCCCAAATTTTCGAAACTCAAACCGTATACTTGTTCTAGAAGCAATCTGGCAGATATGTGGTCATCATATTCCTGAAGCAGGTGCAGGGCGAGTGATCTTGTGCAGTCTGAGAGCTCCCCTCTCGCATGCACCCCCTAGTACCGGGAACAATATCTTAGGAAGGTTGTACCAAGGATTTGGGGAGAGTGGGCTGCGGACAGGGCTTTGACCTCTTTTGAATTCAGATAGGTTAGGCAGATCTCTGCCATTGCCGAGTGAGGTCTACTGAAAATATCGGGACGAGCGGAAAGATACTCTTTGAGAGTAAAATGGATAAGCCGCACCGTTGATGCCTCCTTATCCACCGTAATCAGCCCTTGACAGCAACTAATTAACGTCGACATCGAAGGGACGTTCTCGGCATTGAAATTCGTAGAGCCCAGCTCAACTGCGAGGGCATGACAGAGCTCATCCACCGTCAACGGCCGCTCTGCATGACTGATCCACATCAAAGCTTCCATTCCCAGCCGCGATTTTCCGCCACTTTGTGCCGTTATCCGCTCTATCGTCGCACCGTAGGCATCCCCCAACCCGAATCCATCGCCAATTTTCCCAAGCCGTTCTCGTCTTCGATATATCGTCGATTCTTGCAGGATTGAGTCGATATTCAGGGAAATGAGTAGAAATCTAGAGACAGCTATTAGCGGAAAACATAGGATGAGATTCTGAACACCATTTCCCCCACGTACAATTCTGATACCTTCTCCGGAATGGTCCTCAAAATTTCTGCCTCCAGACTCGCGTTCATGGCATCTGGCATTTCGTCCTCGTCCAGTCTGGCACGAAGGTATTCAGTGATATCGCCTTTACTTGGACATACCGACACACTAACGACGCGCCCAGCCAGGCGTTTTTCCATCTCAGCCCGGATATGAGGCCTGCCTGTCACGAATATTCGAGTCCTAGGAGACCGCACAAGGATTTGTTTCAGCGAATCAAGGACCTTGACCCGTTGCACTCCTACGCATTCATCGAGAGCGTCAATACACATAATTGTCGGCTGCGAAGACGTGATGGTCTGTAGCATCTTCACGAGATCAACGAGTTGCGGTCCGCATCCACCAATAGCCTTTTTCTGTTCTTGGAAAGCCGTTGATATTTCATCCGGAATCCTCTCCATACCACTAACTATTTGTTTCACCAACGAGCCCAACATATTGGTCGCAGACTGCTCCTTTCTGGCCGCAAAGTCGAAGTAAAAGCACGTAACGACGGTGTTTTTTCCTCTAGCCTGGTCGCATAACCTATCCACTACTAGCGAACTGTCATGGCGCCTTGTTAGCAGAGCCCTGCCTCTCTCCGGAGAGCAATCCTCTTTACCTAATAAACGTTTTGCCAACCCCCGGATGTCCATAGCAAAATATAACTGCACTATCACCTTCACCTTCCCCACTCAGCCCGCGCCATCTCCTGAATTCCTCACTGCATATGAGCCATTCCCCGATATCGTTGATACGCCGCTCCCGAACGTCCCAATGGCGTAAGCTAGGCTCCAGAGGTGATAACCAGGATAGGAGTTGAGATCGATCATCTGTAACAAAATAGTTATTCGACACATTGAAAGAGTGCTGATTATTGAAGAAGTGAGTCACATGATTGGTCGCACAATGTGCCATCTTCCGGTATTTATTTCTCGCACTGTGGAAGAGCAGTTATGGAGTATGGTCGGTTGATGATGTTCTTAGGAGAGGGAGAATAGCGGGATCTGGTTAAAGAAAAGCGGGGTCTACTGGTGTTACACCAACTTCTCAGGTGTTGCACAGCCACGAATACCGTATTATCTCGAGTTATACAGTTTTTTGCCAAGACCGGGCGCTAGCTAGCGTTGGAGATCTTAGACGGTGCCCGGAGTCTTAAATGGCCCTTTCAGCGTCCCAGCCAACAGTGTAAAAAATGGGGTGGATTTTAGGTGTCCAGTACTTTACCCTCACTTTACAAGTGTACCCAACTGTGTGGCACTTGTCTGATCACCATCCCAACCCTTGCAAATAGTGATTAGAAGAGACTCAGCCGCATTTTAACAGACACCTAAAAACCCCCCTTTTTTTACTATGTTGACTGGGGGATTGAAGGGACCCATTTCAGACTTCAGGCACCATCAAAGATCTCCAACACTAACCAGCGCCCGGTCTTGGCAAAAAACTGTATCCCCTAAACCGCTGAAACATTCAGCCTCATTTAAAATGTAGAACACTAGCCTATTTGAGTAATTGGGAGTAGATCTACACGCTCCTCATCGTTTCCATCACGGACATACTGAGGAATACAGATTTTGCGGAATTCTGAGTACTACGCCTCTAGGAAACAACAACGTTTTTTCTATCACGGTTACTCAAATAGGCTAGTGTTCTACATTTTAAATGGGGCTAGGTGTTTCAGCGGTTTAGGGGATAACTCGAGATAATACGGTAGAGAAGTTACCCAAGAGAGTTCCAGTTAAGCCACCCAAAAGTATGAATCCAATATTGATTTGATTCTTGTTCCTACGCTCCCGGTACTATCTCTTGGATGGATAAGACTCACCAGCGCATGTTCTGTAATTTAGCCAACCCGACGATAAGATCTCGTGTGTGCTTGCCAGTATTCCTAAATGCCCCCATCCCGACACGGAAGTCCCAAGAGCCAGTATTACGTCCCCTCGACAACCTTTTTTTTTAAAAAAAATTTATAGCTATTAAGAAAAAGGCCGATTTTATTAAGTAGTCTTTTTGCAAGTAGTCCGCAGATGATCTTTCCTGTCGATCGTGCACTCTTGCGGTGTGGGCACTCATTTACGCATTTTTAGGTGGAGAACTGTACTCTCTTGCCACACACTCCAAAGTATCGTCAGGGTAGCTAACCAGTGTTCTCAACGGTCCGGGGGCCCGATAGGGCCCTGAGGACGGACTGCCAAGAGCCCTGGACCGGACGGGACGACAAAATATTTCCCGTCCTCGTCTGCGAAATCTAAAGACGGCCGTCATTAGCAAGGACGACGGGCCCGGCAATTTGAGACACTAATATGTGATGTGTGCATGAAGACTACGGGTGTGTTGTGGGAATTGTAGTCAACGGCGGGGGACTGCGGGGGACCCACAGGACGGCAGGGGACGGCGGGCAACCGAAGTGCCTATGAAGAAAGGGATGGAAGATTCATAATTCGATCCGATCTATGAATACCCTATGGCTGCTAGGCAAGTCGATATTAGACTCTTGGTGTCATTATCCTCTAAGCGAACACACCTGTCTCCATTGTTTCGGGTCTCTTATTAGCGTCACCGGTAGTTACAGAAAGTCTCTACCGTCAAGGGGAAATAAGTTAAGTTAATATCGAATAGAGATAATAAAAATGGTGTAAGGTCACCGATTGTTCAAAATAGAAGATAGTATCAGATACAAATTGTAATGTTAACTCCACTTGAGGATTCCGCATCACAAGAAACTATTTGGGATTTTGATAGCATAGTTACAGGTGTACTCAACACTCCCGACCTCGCCCCAATTGAGGGTATGGAGGAGTTCCTTGGTCATAACAGCAGTCCGACTAATTACGAGTATTCTGAGTAGTGCGTCGGTCGAATGGCCTCCTGACTCCAACAATGGCAACCAGCTGCCAGCTCGAACTCGAGTGAGATGAAGTGGAAATTGGGCTTACTATTTTTGGTAGCTTAGTTCTTGGCGTTTCGTTTCAAAACTCATATCTTGGCGCAAGGAATCAAATGGCTTAACTGAGACATTACAGGTAGGGGACTGCAGGGCCCGACGTCCTCCACTCGGAATCGTCGGGCAATTTGGCTGGAAGATGGGACGGGACGGCAAAAAGTCGTCCGTCCTCGTCCTAGCTCAAGACGGACGGACTGCCCCATTGCGAACACTGTAGCTAACTGACATGCTTCGTGCTGTCAAGTTGATCGCGACACAAGACTTATAGGTGGTATGAGAAGACTATCCGGGAGCCCCGTCCTGCTCACAAATGTCCCTGCAACGTCCCCTGCTTCCATGATGAAGCCCAGTTCTAGACCCCCCCCGGGGCCACCCGCAAGATCGGAGACAGACATTTGTGCCGAGCATCATACGAGATGTTTCTGTGTGGGGGGTGCACTATTCTCGCTTAGCCTTCGCTGACTAAGCTTCACCAAGACTTATGATACTATCTAGCCCCTTGCCTCCGCAATCCGGGACAAAAAGATCACCGAGAAAGAATCGTGTTTTCCAGACACGGTATGGCCTATTTAAGCTGCGTCCGTTGGATCTTATTAACTGGTATTTGTAATTTTATTAACCCGCTCTTCTAAGCCTATTGTAGCTTAGAAAGCGGGTTTTTTTTTGAAACCCCCCCCGATGGTTGATTAAGCGAGTAAACAGACAACGGTACCGTATTTCCTGTTAATTACTGAAACACGAAGCACTACAGAAAAGTCCCGCTGAACATTCCCGAAAATCGGAGAAATCCTTCTCATGAAGATGGAGTTTTATATAAAGTGGCTTGCGCCTCCCATTTTCCGACTGTTGTGGACATAGCCGAACACAGTATGCTGCAGTTTCTCATTACAGCCTGGTATCGACGCCCGATCTCTCTATTCTTGGGAGGGTGCACCGGGCAGGGGGCCCTTACCGAAGATGTAATACTCCTATCTTCCGCTGCTGAAGGTTAACATTGATCTAGCTCAAGATCGTTTGATGCGAGATGGATCATAAAATATCACTCGTTTTCACAAAATAACCAGAACACAACTTCGCCCTTGATGGACAATTGAACCCTCCCCCCTGCACCCCAAGCCCACAATGGCTTAGCAGGTGTCTTTCCGTACTTTTGACTTTGGCTGTTTCCCGCGTACGTCCAATATAGATACTAATAAGTATTGAACATCACCGGCGATCACTCCACCTGGCATTCTATCCGAATGCAAGTTTCTTTGATACCTTCTCTTTTGTGCTAGTGTTTTCTTTCCTAGTCTCCTTTGTCAGTCATTATCAATCGCAGAAGAGGGACGAGTATACCTGGTTGTATACGAGCACGTATAGTAGGATCGTAGATATGGCCGGAACGGCTCGGAGAGCAAGACGGATGAAGGACCGGCATAGCTACCGTGCGGGGGAATAGTCTCCGCATGCATCTAGGTACGAGAACGAGTACGTGAACGAGTGCGATCTACCTCTTTGTATTTCTATATAAGTCGTCCGTTCCACCATAGTAGAAGCAAGCAACGCATCCGAATAATATACATCCGTCCCCTCTTAGACTCGACTTTCTCTCTCTATCACACTCTTGTCTTACACTATCGGCACCTCATAACCATAATAGGAGCATCTAATTTATCTATTACTCGGGGAGGGGGATCCGGGGGAGGGAAACGGAAGGGAAAAGAATCAGTGTTCCCAATAGGCCAGGCCGGCTAGGCCGAGGTAAAGCCGGGCCTGGCCTATGGAAATTCTCTGGGGCCTGGCCTGGCCTAAGCCTGTAAGTTTGGAAACGCCTGAGCCTGGCCTGGCCGGGCCCGCCTATAGGTCGTATAGGCCTAGTCTAGTCTACTCCTGGCGAGCGGCTATGCAGTTCTCGGTAAAAATGTATAATAAATGTTCCCTCATTACCAAATAACATTAAAAATGCTAGAACAATTTAGCTTACTTGTAAAAAATACTAGAGACAGTAGGTTAAGTGATTAAATTAATTGTAGAAAAACGAAATCGGAGCGAAAAATAGTAAGATTTGACTGCGTTTGTGAGCCTGAAAAGGCGGGGGAACCAATATACCCTTAAAAAATATGTTCTCAATGCTAATCACAGGGCCTACAGGCACCTATCAGGCCTGATAGGTTTTGGCAGGCTGGCCGAATTCGGCCTAGGACGGCCTAGGCTGTTTCCAGCGCGGCCTGCCTTGGCCCGGCCTACGGCCTATAGGCTAGCCTACCAACGGCCTGGCCTGTTGGGAACACTGGAAAGAATACAAGTATGGTAAAACAGGAGGTGCCGGGAATAATCTACACTTAGAGGAAAACTTAAGATGATAAGATGGAAATTGCAAGCTATATAATAAACAATCCCAGAATAATAGAACCATTTCAGGCCACCAACTAGACTATAGTACGCTCTGTAAATATGAACCCACGAATCCTCCCTAGATTAAGTTGAACATGAACATTCAGATGAGAATTAAAACAGATATGTGCATTCTCATCTCATGGGATTTCCTATCTTTAGGAAATATAATGTCCACAGGCAAATTCCATATTAACATGCTCGGAAAGAGAAGACATGGAGGATGATTTCTATGAGATGGTGTCTGCTAGGCCGTAAGAGGCGTTGGGGGCTATCGCTTCGTCATAAGGCTGTAGCAGTGCTATCACCTTCGTATGGCCACCGCTAGCTGCACACATGAGCGCCGTCTTGCCGAAATAATCTGGCGTGTTGGGATTGACATCTCCTCGCCCAAGTAATACTTTCACCACTCCCTCATGTCCATGTTCGGCAGCATGCGAGATGGGTGTTTGGCCCCGAATATCTGATATGTCGGGGTCAACCTCTTGCCGCCCGAGTAGTATTTTAACCACTCCCTCGCGCCCCCGCCATGCGGCATTTGCGAGCGGTGTCCAGCCCGAATTATCAGGCTTGTCGGGGTTGACCTCTTCCCGCCCGAGCAACATTTTCACCACTCCCTCGTGCCCAAACCACGCGGCATATGAAAGGGGTGTTTTGCCGATATTGTCTGGGTTGTCGAGATTGACCTCTTCACTCGCGAGCAGTATTTTCACCACTCCTTTGTGCCCCCACAAAGCGGCATATGAAAGGGGTGTTCTGCCGTCATTGGATGGCTTGTTGGGGTTGACCTTTTCACATCTGAGTAGCATTTTAACCACTCCTTCGTGACCATTCTCAGCCGCAAACGAGAGCAGTGTCCTTCCATTTTTTTCTGGCTTGTCGAGGTTGAACTTTTGACGCTCGAGTAGTATTTCTGCCGCTTCCTCATCTCCGCCTGCAGCCGCATTTAGTGATGGGCGCGATCATGCTCGATCATAAAGTTTTGGTGTGCTCGAGCACGATTTATGCTCGATCATAGGCCAAATTTTCTGCTCGAGCATGATCGTGCCCATCACTAGCCGCATTCCAGAGTAGTGTTGCACCCCATGTTTCTGGCCTGTCGGGGTCAGCCCCTTCACATGCAAGTAGTATTTTATCACTTCCTTATGTCCTGTCTGGAGAGCATACGCTGCCGGTGTTAGACCGGCATGATCTGGCCTGTGGGGATTGACCTCTTCCCGTCCGAGTAGTATTTTCACCATTCCTTCATGTCCATTCTGGGCGGCATACAAGAGTGGTGTCCGGCCGTAGCTATCTGGTTTATCAGGGTCGACCTCTTCCCGGTCGAGAAGTATTTTTGCCACTCCATCATGTCCCCAAAAGGCGGAAAATGAGAGCGGCGTGTTGCCTTTGTTATCTGCCGTGTCAGGGTCGACCTCTTCATGGTCGAGAAATATTTTTCACCACTCCCTCATGTCCATGCCGGGGGGCCAACCAGAGCGGTGTTTTGCCGGACTCATTTGGTTCGTCGGGGTAGACTTCTTCACGCTCAAGTAGTATTTTAACCACTTCCTCATGCCCATTCGCAGCAGCCCATATAAGCGGCGTATATCCCCAAAAACCCCCCGTTGACATCTTCACATTCCATCTCTATCAGAGCAGTTACAAGGTCGCCAATTCCGAAGAACGATGCACAGTCTAGTCCACTGAACGTGAAGACCGTATAATCATCACGATTGCCAAAATGCGTATACTTGTGTTTCACCAGAAGCAATTTCGGCGATATGTGGTTATCGTATTCACTAAAGAGTGCAAGGGCAAGTGATCTGGCATTGTCCGAGAGTTCCATTTTCATATGATCTCCCCAGTACAGAGAACAATATTCTAGAAAGTCCGTCACCATGGTGGCGGGATAAGGATGGACTGAAATTGCCTTGACCGTTTGGGAATTCAGATAGGTTAAGCAGATCTCTGCCATTGTTGAGTGAGGTCTATCGAAAATATCGTGACGGATGGAAAGGTACTCTTGCAGAGTAAAGTGGATTAGCCGCACAGTTGATCCCTCCTTATCAACTGTAATAAGCCCTTGACAGCAGGTGACGAGTGTTGACATCGAAGGGGCATTATCGCCATTGAAGTCCGGGGAACCCAGCTCGACTGCTAGAGCGTGGCAGAGCTCATCTGCGCCCAACGGCCGTTCTGCATGACTGACCCACATCAAAGTTGCCACACCGAGTCTTGATTTATCCCCGCTCTGTGCCTTTATCCGTTCAATCGTCGCCCCGTAGGCATCTTCCAACCCCAATCCATCTGTTATTCTGCTAAGCCTTTCTCGTCTCCGATATATTGTTGATTCTTGTAAGATTGCTTCGATATTTAAGGAACCGAGAAGAAACCTAAATATATCTATTAGCGGATAAAAGTAGCGGGGTTTTCGGGTATAATCGCTGCTACGCACATTTCTGATATATTTTCGGGAATCTTCTCAAGAATGTCTGCCTCCAGACTATCATCCATGGCATCCGGTGTTTCATCCTCGCCTAGTCTAGCACGAAGGTATGTGATGATATCGTCTTTGCTCGGACCAACTCGTACACTTATCACTTGCCCAGCAAGCCGCTTTTCCATCTCAGCCTGAATGTGGGGCCTTCTAGTCACGAATATTCGTGTGCCCGGGGATTTCTGAAGGATCTGGTTCAGTGAACTAAGAATCCTACTTCGTTGCACTCCCTCACATTCGTCAAGAGCATCCAAGCATATAAATGAGGGCTGCGAGGAGGTAATGGCCTGTAGCATCTGCGTGATATCGACGAGCTGTGGTCTGCATCCGCCAATGGTCTTCTTCTGCTCTTGAAAGGCCCGCGATACCTCCTCCGGAATCCTTTCCATTCCGCTAATAGTTTGTTTCACCAAGGAACCCAGCATACTGATTGCAGACTGCTCTTTTCGCGCCGCGAAGTCGAAGTAAAAACATGAAACGGCGATATCTCGTCCTCTGGCCTCGTCGCGCAACCTGTCCACCACCAGCGAACTGTCATCGTGGCTTGTTAGCGAGCTCTCTTTCTTCTCTCTCCGCAGGACAATTTTCGTTACCTCAGAAAGGTCTTGCCGACCCCCGGATCGCCATAGGAAAACAAAACTGCCTTATCACCCTGACATCCCCCACTAAATCCGCACCATCTTCTAAATTCCCTAGTTTCTATGAGCCATTCTCCAATACCGTTTACACGGCGGTCTCGAATGTCGCAATGCCGTAAGCTCGGCTCGAGGGGTGATAGCTCGAGGGGTGATAGCCAGGTTAGAAGTTGAGACCGATCGTCGGCAACAGTATAGTTCGACACATGAGTATTATAAGAGTTCGTGGTATTGAGGCAGTTATTGCTATCGTTGATGGTATATTGCGACATCTTCCACTTGCTATTGTTTGTTCTGTTAAAGAGGAGAGTTGGAGAGTATAGTAGGTTGATAATCTTGGGAGCGGGAAAAAAGCAGAGCCTGGTTTAAGAAATGCGGGGGTGGCCGTGTGCTACACCAGCGTCGCACATTGAGCTAGTTACGGTAAATGGGGCCGAATAATATCCCAACTAAGCCACCGGAACGATGCGAAACCAACGAAGCTCTTAGTGTGATTACATAAGCAGCTAGGGGAACAAGGAGAATCCACATTTCCTCCAAGTTCTGCCCTTTCTTACATAGGCTGCCGGGGAGCAAACTTACATTTCATCCATTGACTATTATAATTGAACTTATTTATTCAACTTGAAGTTACTGTCCTAATGGCGTAGTCAAATCGAGGGTATTGTGTTAAGTGAGGGTTACGCCCTAAGAGCAGGGTAACTCTCTGCAGAAGCAACCCCGAACATGGCCTATTACAGAATCGCCAAAACACTCCTGCGACCCGGCTGAGAGAGTAGTAGATAGCAATAATGAGCAGGAGTAATAGAATACTAAAAGGTTATATCTAGATAAGGATCATGTGGTTGTAGTTGAAGTGCTGAACTTGGAGGAAATGTAGATTCTCCCGACTCCGCGGGGTCCTTAGGTAAGCAAGCTGGGTGCTTTGGCTCCGACTCGCTTAGGGGGGTTTTTTTTTGAGCCCGATGTCTACATGACCCGGCTACCCGCCGTATATATCACAGCCTGGCACCGGACACCCGATTCCTCTGTTTTTGGCAAATAGAATCTGAAAATGCAAAACCGTGATCGAAAAACTTTGTAATGCTTCCTTCCACATTAGATGATTTAGCTTAGTGCCCGTTTGAGAGGGATCGATCATGCGGCATCACTCGTCTTGAACTACAGTAACTATGTTGAAAATATTCAATGCGGAGGTAATGATTTACTGTAAGGGTTTACGCAGCGAAGAGGAATAGCTTAAGCTGAGAGACCAAGTTTGTATTGAGCAGAGATGAAAACCGTAATTGGTGGTGGTTGGTTGGTGGGGGGGAGGGATTGAGAGGAGAAGCGGGTGAAGGAAGGATGAGCAAGAGAGGAGAGGAAGGAAACAGAAAGAAAAGGGTGGAAACATTTACATGGCTTGCGCGTCCTTAGACTAGTGTTTAAGCGAACCAGTGCGGCCCTAAGGTGCGGGGACATCCCGCATCAAGTGCGGCCTCAACACTGCGATTTCCAATAAATTAGAAAGTAACCTCATGGAAGTGCTGAATTCAACCTTGATAGTCAATAAAACCATAACGGCACGTGCCAGCACTGCATGTAACTGAATTTGCATGGCGGTCTATCAGATCAGAACACGGATTGATTCTAGCCTAACCAATACCATCGCATTCTCATTAAATTTAATAATCTATTGAAAAAGAAACAGAAAGTAAGTTAAAAAGGGAAAGAAAGAAAAAAAGCTGAGGTTAGAAGACGCTCCTACTTCTCTCTGTTCTAATACTAATATATAGAGACGCATGGCGCGGTGCGTCCCCTACGTTGGAAATCACCGGCGATCATTCAGTAGGAAGGAGCTTTTCCTTTATACCTTTCCTATTGTGTCACTCATTAGTTTCTAGTTCCATTTGTTAGCTATTATCACCCCCGAGGAAGGTGGATACATGGTTTGTATCCATTACTTGAGGATTCACATACTGGGCGGAAATGTTGCGGGTAGAGCGGAGGAATAATCGGAATACTGATCGTAGATGGGACGGGAACTCCTTAATTTATGCACATCTACAAAGGATTTCCGGAGGTTGGGATGTTGATGTTGGGGAACGCTCTTTGTATTGTCTATATAAACCCTCTGTTACGCTATAGATAGATAAAAAAAGCAAGATACGAATCCTAATTGTGTACAGCTCTTTTCTCCATTTCTTCATATTCGTTCCCTCTTTTACTCGTCCATATTTCTCCGATGAGCAACTCATAGCAACACTTTAGACACGCATCACTTAATCTATATGGGGCCGCCTCCCAGTCCGGGAAATGAAAGACCTCCTGCTCTCCCCACCGGTCCGTATCACAGCGAGCAAGGAGTGCTGTTATTGTTGGGCAAATGGTGACAAATATTCCCGAGATGCTCTTTTGCTGCCGACCCGTAAAGGGTACTGTTGGTTTGTCTAGCATTCGCCCGCATCGAAGCGGCATTTACACGAGAGTCTTGTGGTGGCTGAATACCCGGTAGGTTACAGTGTAGGTTACTTGACTGTTTCTCAGCTAGACCGAAATTGGAGTGAGGTTGTTTGTTAAAAGCGTTATTGGTATGCTCGCCTCTGCCCCCATTCATACTGATTGCTATAGCCGCCTGGATTGTCGGAATCTGGGAGGTGTGGTATCGTACTATATATGGGGCTGGGTGATTTGTGGCAACCATTCACGTAGCATAGATCTGAGCTTTCTGTGGTTTTTTGAAATTACCAGAATGATCCTTGAACTATTGTACACCACATCTTATCTGTCTAAAAAAATTCTTCAGGGTTATCTGTAATAGAGGGGAGTTGGTAATAGGAGGGTGGAAGTAGCAGAAAAACTTTTTTAAGAAAATAATAGACGTGGGCAAGAATTTATTACAAGAGGAAAATTAAACAAAATAAAAGGAAACGGGAAGTTATAAACGGAGCCTTCTCAGAACAATAGAACTATTTAATCCCATTCACTAGACCCTAAGTTAGTGCGCTTTATAGACCTAACTTAAGCTCAGAAATCCCCACACTGCAAAATCAGACAGAGGGCTCCAGAAGGGCATTATAACATATTATGAATTCCTTCTTAGAAGATTCCCACAAGGCGGTCTCTCCGGCACCTCACCTTCTGTTTTGGTTGGACCGTTTCATGAGGCTCTAGAAGCTCTATCACCCTCTTATGGCGATTCGCGCGTGCTGACATGAGAGGTGTTTCGCCTCGATCGTCAGGCTTGTTGGGGGTTACCTCTTGCCGCGCGAGGAGCATCTTCACCACGCCATCACGCCCCTGGTCAGCGGCAGCAAAGAGGGGTGTTTCCCCTTCATTATCTTGTCTGTCCGGGTTGACCTCTTGCCGCCCAAGTAGAATTTTCACCACTCCCTCATGCCCATTGGAAGCGGCATGCTGGAGGGGCGTTTTGCCATCATCATCTTGTGAATCGGGATTGACCTCTTCACGCTCGAGTAGAGCTTTCACAATGTCCTCATGCCCGGCACAAGCAACTTGTGAGAGCGGTGTACGACCCCAATTATTTGGTTTGTCCGGATCGATATCTGCACGCCTGAGCAAAATACCTACCATCTCTACATCTCTTTTCATAGCTGCATGTGCAAGTGGTGTGTGTCCAGTATGATCTTGCATGCTGGGATTTACTTCTTCCCGCTCGAGTAATCTCTTCACCACTTCCAGATGTCCTTCTTGAGCAGCATATAAGAGTGGCGTTTTGGCGAGATGATCTGGCATGTCGGGATTGACCTCTTGCTGCCCAAGTAGTATTTTCACCACTCCTTCATGTCCTTTCTGAGCGGCATATGAGAGCGGTGTTTGTCTGCTGTGATAGGAAGACTTGTCTGGGTTGACACCTTCCTGGCTAAGTAGCATTTCGACCACCTCATCACGTCCACACCAAGCGGCATACGACAGCGGTGTCCGGCCACTCTGATCTAACTTGTCCGGGTTGACCTCTTCCCTCTCTAGCAGTCTTCCCACTACCCCTTCATGCCCCATTTCTGCAGCATAAGAGAGCGGCGTTCTGCCGCCACCGCATGGCTTGTCAGGCTTGACCTCTGGTCGCCCGAGTAGCATTTTCACCAGTCCCTCATCCCCATTTTGGGCGGCATAGCTGAGCGGCGTTATGCCGTCCCCATCGGGGTGGTTAGGGTTGACCTCTTCGCACCTCAGTAGTAATCTTACAACTGAATCATGCCCACTCTGAGCTGCATGGGCGAGTGGTGTCAGCCCGTCATGGCCTGGCTGATCAGGGTTGACCTCTTCGTGCTCAAGTAGCACTTTCACCACTTCCCGATGCCCATTCAGGGCAGCATACGAGAGCGGCGTTTTGCCGTTATAACCTTGTTGGTTAGGATCCACCTTCTCCAGTGCGAGGAATATCCTCACCACTTCCTCATGACCATTACGAGCGGCATGAGAGAGCGGTGTCTCCTTGTTCTGGTCTTTTATGTCGGGGTTGACTCCTGTATGCCCAAGAAGTATTTTCACGACTTCCTCATGTCCATTATGAGCAGCCCATATTAGCGAGGTACACCCCCACGAATTCCCTTTGTTGATATCATGACCTCCCATCAGGACAGTTACAATTTCTACAATTCCAAAGAAACATGCACAGTCTAGTCCACTGAACGGGAAACCGGAATCCCAATGATCAAGATCTTGACCTACTTGGTTTAAAATATATTTGGCGGATATGTGGCCATCGTATTCCTCAAACATCTTGAGCGCAAGCGACTTGGAGCAGTCTGAGAGTTCCTTTTTCGCATGAATTCCCCAGTTTAGAGAACAGTATTCTAGGAAGGGAATGTTCTGGGTGTCAGGAGAGGTGTCGGTTGAAAGGGATTTGACCTGTTCGGAATTCAAATAGCTTAAGCAGGCTTCAGCTATTGCTGAGTTAGGCTCACTGAATATGTCGGAACGGATAGAAAGATACTCCTGGAAGGTACGGTGAATAAATCGCATGGTTGAAGGATCCTTGTCCATAGTAATAAGCCCTTGACAGCAGTCCAGCAATGTTAACATTGTAGGGACGTTGTCAGAATTGAACTCTGTAGAGCCTGACTTGATTCCTAGAGCATGGCAGAGCTCATCTGCCGTCAACGGCCGTACCACATGACTGATCCACATCAATGCCTCCATCCCGAGTCTCGATTCATTCGCATCTTGACCCTTTATCCGTTCTATAATCGCGCCGTAAGCATCGTCCAACCCCAATCCATCACTAATTTTGCTGAGCCATTCTCGTCTCTGATTTATTGTCGTTTCATACAAGATTGCTTCGATGTTTAAGAAAGCGAGTAGAAAGCTAAATATTATTAGTGGATAGTGTGGGGCAGGATAATCAGCACCAATGGCCGTACTCACATTCCCGATATATTTTCTGGAATCTTCCCTAGAATGTCGGCCTCCAAACTCTCGTCCATGGCATCTGGTGTTCTGTCCTCGGCTAACCTAGCACGAAGGTATGTGATGATATCGTCTTTGCTAGGGCATACTGATACACTTATCACCCGTCCAGCAAGACGCTTCTCGATCTCAGCCCGAATCTCAGGTCTTCCTGTAATAAATATTCTCGTACGCGGGGACTTTTCCAAGATTTGTTCTAACGTATCAAGAATCTTGACTCGTTCCGCCCCCACACATTCATCAAGGCCGTCAATGCACATAAATGCTGGCTGTGAAGATGTGATAAGCTGCAGAATCTTGGCGATACAAATGAACTCCCATTCGTGTCCATGCATTGTGTTCATCTGCTTTCGCAAGCCCAGCATTATATCCCCGTGAGCGGTGTCCATTGTTTCGATCATTTGCTTCAGCATTGAACCTAGCACCGAGGTGGCAGAGAGCTGGTTTCGAACTGCGAAGTCAAAGTAAAAAGATGTAACGGCAGTGTTTTGTCCTCTAACCTGATCACGTAGCCTGTCTACTACTAGCGAACTATCGTCGTAGCCGGTTAGCACGAGCTCTCTTCTCCCCTCAGTGAATAAAATTTGTTACCTAATAAATGTTTTTCCAACCCCCGGACCTCCGTAGCAAAACAGAACTGCCTCATCGCCTCCACTTTTGCCTTCGAATCCGCTCCATCTTCTAAATTCCTCAGTTTGTATCAGCCATTCCCCGACCCCATTGACACGGCCCTCTTGAATGTCCCCATGCTGTAAGCCGTGCTCTAAGCGTGATAACATGGTTAGGAGGCGAGATCGCTCATCGGAGACCCTGCTGTTGTTCCACACATAATTAGAGGAGTTCGCAGAATTGAAGCAGCTGTTACAATCATTGAGGACATACTAAACCATCTTCCACCCTTTATTGGTCACACTGTTGGGTAGGACGACTTATTGAGTATGGTTGGCTGATGATATTTGTAGTAGAGGGAGAAAGGGAGCGTTTAGACCAAGCAGGGAGGAATTTGTTGGTGTTAGCGTGGAGTTGTAGGTGTCGCTGCTCAAACAGTGGAGAAGAATATTTGGGTCAAGCGAGCTGCGGGGTGAAGCTCATACCAGTCTGGTGGCTATTGGATCGAGGGTACTGTAGACCTATTATTATATACCAGTTCTTGACGGTGCTGTGACTTTCATTTGAGCTAATTTTGGTAACTCGGCTGCCACTTATGTTTTGCGGATAGACATTCATACCGGAGCCGCCCTTATTAGTATGACGTAAATAAAGGCCAAGAGATACCGGCATACTCGAGTGGACACCAGTCTTTGACGCCTATCTTACACTACAGTAGAATATGACGAAGCTCTCTCACCACACACAATATGTAGCCACCACGGCTGACAGTGAAAGCCACAACTCCTCACCACAATCGTGATATTTTCAGTATATGTAATCTCGGAGTCGTTACATGGAGCGCTTAAGATATTCTCCAATGATGCCTACCCAGTATCCCACCTTAGGAGATATACCGCATTATTGTTGAAATTTCATAGTATTTCCTATCTATACTCTATGATCACTGTCGCATATTTCTATACTTAGTTTAGGTTTCGGTACCACCTGTCACCGTTTACATTACTACAGCTAGGGCATGTAATGCGGCATTTCATTACTTATTTGGGGATAATATTTGGGATTTTCTTATGCATTTCTTATCTGGTATTCGGAGCTTTACGGAGGATATCTTACATATTTATGCACCTTTCTCGGTCATAATATTTCTAATTATCTCCTGATAATTTCCTCATACCACTTCAGAGTTATGCATATTATTTGGGATTTACTTGGTGGGATTTCAGGGTTAAACATTGTTCGCACTTTTGTTTCCCTTATATTTCTTTCTTACACTTGATGTTCGCGCTCCTGTATAAATATGGTTGCTATCGTCCACCTCGCTTAGATAGAATAAGAACCACAACTCCTACCAAATCTGCTCTACTACTATCCACCCTCCTCGCTTAGCGTGCCCCGGCAGCACCCCTCGCATCTGCCTAGTATTATCCACATAGAATAGATCGTGCCTTAGTTCACATTTTGAACAATTATCTGGTTGAGCACGTTTTCACACTAAGAGGACGAATGAAAGTGCGGCGAAATGTGTTACTTTCATTGAGCCGAGAGTAGTCTTTAAAGGCAGCATTTTCACAACTGTTTGCTACGGGGCGTCATATTCGAAACTCTTGTCATTTATAATTTATTCAAAGGAAGTAACCAATTTTTCGAAGCCAATTCATATATTAAAGAGAGCTGGGTAAGGAGAAACAAAGTAGACCCATGAGTAACGCCAAAGAAATACAAAAACTATTGTCTCCCGCTTAGTACCGGGTTCGCTTGTTCCACTGCCGGAGGCTTTGGGGTTATGCCGCTACCCTTGCCGGGAGAGATCGTTACCACCGATGTATCCCATGTGGCAATGCGGGTGCATGGAGGTATGGTGAGGGTGGCGGGTGGGAAACAGAGAACGCGAAGTGAGGAAAGCGAGGAAGCATGGTGATCTCGAAGTCCAGGGAGCTGGAAAGGGTATATATACAGGGGGTTCATGGACCCCGCACGCGTGAGCAAGGACCCCGCGCTGGCCGAGTAATCGGCCATACCTTTTTCCGCCGTTCTCCGAGATTCGGCCCCTGTCCTTCGCGCGCTATTCCATACACTTCGCCCAATTGGCAATGGGTCGTTCCAACCCGCCATCCAATTTTTCGAAGCCAATTCATATATTAAAGAGAGCTGGGTAAGGAGAAACAAAGTAGACCCATGAGTAACGCCAAAGAAATACAAAAACTATTGTCTCCCGCTTAGTACCGGGTTCGCTTGTTCCACTGCCGGAGGCTTTGGGGTTATGCCGCTACCCTTGCCGGGAGAGATCGTTACCACCGATGTATCCCAAGTGGAGGCAGGTGGTTCCACTGGTGAGGCTGATAGCCTGCCGTCCGGTGGTAACATCTTGCTCCCATCTCAAGGCAGGCGGATGTGGCTGTTTTACTGGGTGTGGTGCCGGGGCTGGTTGCATTGGAACCGTGTGGAGAGAACGATTCGTTCGTCCACCGAGTATTCGATATATGCCTTGTAGGTATCGGATCTCCAGCGGCCGAGAGTCTGAATTTCGGCTTCGGACATTCCGGCCTGTGTTGCCCAGGTTGCGGCTCCGCGACGGAAAGAATGGCCATTCCATTTGCCTTGGCCAAGGCCTGCCGTGTTCGCTAGTTGCTGTAGTTTTTCTACTACGTATTCCCGTGTGAAGGGATGTTGATCGTATTTGCAAATGCAAAAAAGCGGGGCTGTGTGAGGGCGGTGGAGGTCAATGCTCAGGAGTAGTCTCATAGCTTGTACCGGGCATCCCTCGTCTTGACTTGAGGCAATTGTAAGCGTAATTCCGGTCCGAAAGGGGTCTGTCTTGGAGGCCGGTAGTGTCAGTTCCATATGTCTACCGTCATCGGCCATCTTAATACTCCTTTTGGTTATGAACCATTTCGCGAAGCTGCTGCCGAGTTGTCTCTCTGCCTCCCGGTATGTGAATTCCCCAACACGGAGAAAGCCTGCGAATGCTAAGGTAAAAGCTGCACGGAGGACAGTGTTGTCATAGGTAGAGGGGGTTAGATGGCTAAGAAGCCGGAGGAGATGAGGACGGGTTAGGGGGCTTCGTTCGCGGCGTGTGGGTTCATTATGTTCCCGCTTGATTCCTTGTATAGTCCTTTCTAGGCGTGCATCTGAGAAGGCCCTGCAGTCAATTCCTAGATCGAGTTGATATGATTTGATACCTGTCAAGTATAGCTTAAGAGTTTTGACTTTAACAGTTCCTGCTAGCGAGCAGAGCCACTCTATCAGCCACGTAACCTGGGCTGGAAAACATCCTCCGTGTGGATGGTGGTAGTTGGTAAGTTTGCAGAACAGGGTGAAGCGAGCGCGCGGAGTATTGTAGTTGCGCCTTGTGGATGGTGCAAGGCCACGCCACAGATAGTGTGCTGCGACTACTGATAGCCCCGTTTGCTGTATGTTCGTAGTCCATGATTCGGGAGCTTGCATGGTGGGTGTGCCAGCTGCGGTGCTAAGTTAGTAACTCTGTTATGGTCGAAGCGAGAGAGAGCATCAGCAAGGGCATTGTCATCAGTTGGGATCCACTCCGACTGTATCTCCAAATCGTATTCAGCTGCGAGCAACAGGCACCTCCGCAGTACCTGCATCGATGCGCCTCGTATGGTTCCATTCGCTAGGCCGTAGGCAACTGCCCGGTTGTCGGTATGTAATACTACCCGTTTTCCTTTCCATTCGCCCGCTCAGTAGAGCAGGACCTGTTCGACACCTCGCATTTCCCAAGTGTTGATGTGCTCTCCTGGGTGTACTACGGAGGCTGGGAGTGCTATCGACAATATGGAGTTTGCTTGGGGATAGGGGTTTGAAGGACTAGTATAATAAGCTCCAAGGCCTTTCGTACTTGCAGCATCAGACCAGGCGGAAACTATTTCGCGTACTTGTGACACAATTGACCGTTCTGGGGAATTTGAGAGCGTCTCCGCCCACCAAGCCAAGTCTTTTTGGGCTTCGCTAGAGAAACGTCGCTTATGGTATCCGCTGCCAGGGGGAAAATAGAGCTGCATGTTATAAAGTCGGCGGAGGAAGGTGCGGCCGAGTGGGACGACAGTTGCAACGAAATTCAAATATCCGGTAATTCTTTGGAGTTCTAGGAGAGAGGTAGATCGGCTTGTGGTGCTTGCGGCAATGATCGACTTCGCTTTCAGCAGCTTTTTGGGCGGGAGTCTTATAACCATTTGACTCGTATCTAGCTCTATCCCGGCAAAGCTCGCAGTAGTACCTTCCTCACTCTTCGAATCCTTAATACTGAGGCCTACCTCGGTGCAGAGTTTCGTGAATAATGCTGTATACTTCTCCGGCTTAGACCCTGGTGGAAGGACGATTAGGAAGTCGTCGAGATAGTGTATGATTCTTGCCGGAAGTCCTTGAAGCCTGAGCTGGTCGTGGAGAATCCAGTGAAAAACCTCGGCAAACAGGTTAAATAAGTACGGTGCCGTTCTTAGCCCGAAAGGCAGGAAACCCTCCGAATAATATCTGCTCTGCCACCGGAAACCCAGGAGTGGGGAATCAAGTGGGGAGACGGGTATGTGCCTAAACGCAGATTCAAAGTCTCGCTTCACAAGTATGCAATTCCTGCCCAATTCCTGAACCGCCATAATCGCGTCGTTTATGCTGCTATAGGTAATCGTCCCGTAGTGCTCCGGTATTCCCCCGTTTATTGACTCGTTGCCTGTGCTGGGGTATGATAGGTAGTGAATGCGCCTCTTAGTGCCATCTGCCTTGTCCGCCAATCCTAGAGGAGATGCGGTAAAATGTCTAGGGAGGCTATGCTTGTTTGGGTAAACTTCGAAGCGGTTTTTGTTTAGTTCTGTTGCAATGTCTGACGTAACTAGATGTGTGTCCTCTTCGGCTGATGCTAGGTTCGGGTGAATAGTTGGTTGCTCTCTATTCCCCTCATAGCCGATTCTGGCTCCAAACTGGCAAATTCCCCTAATTGCGGCAGTAACCGTTCTCAGTGGGTATTGCATCATGAGCTTCTCCCAGCCTTCGATCTTCAGTTGCCCTGCTGGCATTGGCAAGTTGTGCGGGGTAAATAGTGGGTAATGGATAGTAGTATTTAGGCGGGGGGGCTGTTCGCTATCAGATAATGGCAGGGGGTTAAGCACTGAGCAGCTGGGGTTATAGGGTCCCTGAGTGGGCTGTGTAGAGGTTTCTTGAGGCGCAGAATGCTTAGCAATGAGATTGCATTTATTGTAATACACGGCAAACAGGGAAGTAAGACTAGGAAGGGGGGAACCTGAGAGGTTCTGGGTAGGGGCAGGGCTAGCGTCCGAACTGGCCCTTCCGGGGAGGAAATGACCGACCAGTGTTCCCTACTGTGCATTGAGATGCCCGGTGGCTGCCTCCGCAAGAAATACAAGCGTGTTGGTAGCGGCAAGGGGCGGAGGTGCATTCCCGGTAATTCCAGTTGCGGCAAGGCTGGGCTGTTGGCAGCGGGGAAGACAGACCAGAGTTAGTTATGTTTGTAGGCAGGGGGTACTGGTATCGCCGGTCCATTGGAGGCAGGGCAGGAGTTGTAGTAATATTTGTTTGACCTAGGGTAGGCTTGAGCGTATGGGGCCAAGAGGAGCGAGGAGCTGGGTATGCGAAACACTTAGAGGCGATCAACTGACTATCTAACTGGCGCCACTCAGTCGGGTAATATAAATTTTTCCCGCTAGCAACCTGCTTCCTGTGGAATTGGAAGTGGTAGGACCTCACACCCTCCCATGAGTACTTTTCTAACAAATCATAAAGATTCATCGTATAGATGGATAGTGCTGTACCGAGGTCACCTTGTAGACCATGGGGTGCTAGTTTGATGATGATTCCGCAGTAGGCTGCCCAAGCTTTGAAAAACCCGCTTATTCTGTATTCGTTTTCCCTTCCCTCTCACTCCGCCTGCTCAAACTCGACTCCGCCGATATTGATAGTACGATGGGTCTCTGCACGCTCCTTTTCGTTTGCCAAAAGACGGTAGATATTGGTGGGCTTGAATCTGTTCTCGACAATCTGTACCAATGTGCTCCGTTCCACTCCTGGGAAGAGGGTCTCCACCGAGTTGACAATGCCACTTGCGCTCTCCCCTTCATGTGGTATTGGAGGCTGGGTAGGGTATAACATACCGAGGTGTCCGGGCAATGTATGGGATTGCTCTCGCAGGTTTTCTGCTCTCAATTGGGCTAATTGACTTTCTAGTTCAGCGATTCTGGTGAGTGTGGAGTTGGATGCGGGTGGCTGAGTGCCTAAGGGAAGGGAATGTAGGGCGAGGGTGTTCGAGGAAGGAGTAGTGGGTTGAGGAGGCTGCTGGGCCCGCAGTTGAAGGACTACTCTGTCAACAATATCATGCTCATGCGAGCGAAGAAGTTCCCTCATAGTGGCAAGGTTGATGGATGCGTCAGAGGGGGGAATGGAGGCGTGTCGTGTGCTGGGTGCACTGGGTATTGTCTGCAGCTCCGGTTGCGGTGTAATGGTATTCTCAAGGGCTGGGCTTCGACTAAGTGTTCTGGTATTGCTAAGGGGGGAGTGGCTGTATTCTGGGATACTTGCTGGAGGTTCATCGCTGTCGGTTGCAGAATCGTTGGTGCCTGAATTCTCGCCAGCTCGGGGGGGTTGGCCCTGCTGTTGGCCGTACCGGGTCGGTGGTTGACGGCTCCGGGTGTTTCTTCGTATTCCGCTTGTTGAGCTACGCGTGTTGGATCTGCTAGAGCTTCCCCTACGTGTTGATGACCTCCTGGATGCCATTGTGTTTGTGATTGAGATCGGTAGTAGGCTGGAACCTGATAGAAGGTTGGCTATCGTGTGTCTTTTTGGAAAGGATAGTCAGAGAACCAGAGAACGCGAAGTGAGGAAAGCGAGGAAGCATGGTGATCTCGAAGTCCAGGGAGCTGGAAAGGGTATATATACAGGGGGTTCATGGACCCCGCACGCGTGAGCAAGGACCCCGCGCTGGCCGAGTAATCGGCCATACCTTTTTCCGCCGTTCTCCGAGATTCGGCCCCTGTCCTTCGCGCGCTATTCCATACACTTCGCCCAATTGGCAATGGGTCGTTCCAACCCGCCATCTAACCGAGAATGGTTACTTTGTAATAAAATCCTGATTCATATTCTTGTTCTGACTTCTTAGTGCGAAAACGAACTTATCCGGTCAATCTGGTACCTCGCACCTGGAGACAAACCATAGGGCCAGCGTGGAATCTAGCTTGAAGCGGTCCGGGGGAAGCAGACAGATAACAGCAACTTGACCATCAGTTCACTAACTGGAAGTCTAACCGAAGTGATGAAGGTGGTTCATAGTATCATACCGCACCGGATCGAGTCTAACCTAGCGGACACAAGACTGTGCAAGAGAAACTCCCATTTAGCCCAATTCCACTCCCCTCCAATCCACTAGTAGATGAAATATTACTGTGATGTATTCTCCTTGGTCCCTCTAAGTTATCTTCAACACAGATAGCAAAAAAATAAGAAGCAATATGGCACCGAAAGGGTAACAGAAGGAGAGAGGATAATGATAACGAGAAACTTAGCTCTATTCATTGTACATGCTTGTTTGATGAAGCGAAATAAACTCTAGCAGGCAGGGCAGCATTCCTTACAGATGGTATCATCTCCAGTGCTGAAGATTTAGAATTTTATTTCCTTGACACTTCTTTATGGTATCTCGGAGGATCTCTATCATTATTGGGTTGATTTTGGGCAAGCGGTCCGGAAATTTTCTTTCCCATCTGTCTCAGGACACGTGCTCTTCAGGTGTTGGGCATTCGTTCTTGGAGCGGTTTCCGCAGAGAACAGTCTTTTATCGCTACCCGCTACACTGTGTTATGATGAGATACCGATTGAGGAGATGGGGGAATAAGAGGGAGAACGAAAGTGTAGGAGAGAAAGAGAGTGCTGTATATTCTGTAGACTCGTTGCTTGCATATCTAGCTAGCTATGGTAGAACGGTTTATATACAGAATACAAAGAGTTTCCCAGCACTCCCGTTCTCACGGAAATCCATCCGAGTCCGGGGAGAATCCCACCTGACGACTCGCTTTGTGCACCGCTTCATCCCACGCCTTGCTCTCCGAGCATTACCGGCTATGTATGCGAATCCTTCTACAAGGTATGCAAACTAGGCATACTCGTTTCTCTCCCCGGATTGATAATGTGTGATAAATGAAACTAGTACCAACTAATAACGCAATAGGAAAAGTACATAGGAAACATTACAGGGTATACAGAGTGATTGCCGGTGATTTAAAACACAGTGTTCCGTCTTTGTGGTTTCTCTAAAGACATTCTCCATGCTATAGGTTGGTCCCGACGGGAGCGAGGTTAGTGAATGACTTGAGAAACCTCTCGAAAAGGCTGCCCACGCCTACCGTGCTAGAGTCTCTATTGGAGGTAGCCATTAAGTATCCATCCAGTATAATACCCAGCGACGAATTCGGTTATCTCGTTTGTGATAACTAGTCCTCGACTATAGGGACGATAAAGATATGGTTCACTATTGCCTGCACTATCGTACACTTCACCTTTGAACAAACATTTTATATACAGTACACTTATGACTCCGAGAATTCAATCACTGGAGAAAGGGTGGGGGGAAGGAAAATGAAAGGGAGGAAAAAACAGGGTGCGGTAAATACCCTATGGAAGGTAATTTAGAATTAGAAAAAAATTGAATAGGATAGGGTGAAGGCTGCAAGCTATGAATTGAACCTTCTCACGATAAAGCTATGTGAGCACACTAACCAGACCCTACTGTACTCTATAAATAGAAACCCGTATCCTCACACAGCTTAGTGAGGCACGGCACCTCAGGGAGGGCGATGAGCATCCAAGGGCGGCTTCGATAAGCAACATGCTCCCAAAGGGAAGGAATGGCGGTGATCCCTACACGGTTCCTCCTGGGCCTTTATATCGTAACGTGTGCGACCGTTTTGCGAAGCTGTAGCAGCTCAATCACCCTTTGATGGCCATGCGTAGCTGCGAGAATGAGCAGTGTTTGGCCGTCATTATCCGGCTTGTCAGGATTGACCTCTTCCAGCTCGAGCAGTATTTTAACCACTCCCTCGTGTCCGTTGACAACGGGAGTGGCGAGCGGCGTTCGGCCGGTATGGTTTGGCCTGTCGGGGTTGACCCCCTCCTGCTTGAGTTGTATTTTTACCACTCCCTCACATCCACCGTAGGCAGCACATGCGAGCGGTGTGTGATCCGACTCCCAATGAAAAAGCTGAACGATCGATACAACGAGAAACTCGAGAACCCATCTCGACTTGGTCCGATGCCATAAGCACAAAAGGCCTTCGCGCGTACTATACCAGCATAGCCGAACCCTAGCCTAGACTAAACTCCGTATTATCAATAGCCCTTCCAAGCTCAGCCGCATACTCAAAAGAGCATATCAATACAAAGGAAACACGAGCAGTTGAGCCGGCCCTTCTCTATTGGGAAGATAATGGCGCAGAAAAAGGGTTGTAATACATACTGACAGCTGGGCAGTCAGTTATGGCCTAGCTAATGGGACTATACGTGGGGATTCAATGGTAGTACTACGGAGATGCCTCCTACTTGGGGTAGAACACGACTTGGAGCTTGAGTCGGAATGGATATCGACAACGGACAATGCTCTTGCTGACGCGCTCTCGCACTTCGACCATGACAATGTTACTGACCTCGCACCACAGTTGTCTACCCTAGATTTCTGCCTCCCGAGTCATGGGTTACTAATATACAGCAATCGGGATTGTCTACCATGGCGGCACACTACCTATAGCGATGGCTGGCACCCTCATCCAGGCGGGAACTATGACACACTACGATCTCGCTTCGCACAATTCTGTGCACTCTCAAACTACCGCCACACACATGGCGGCTGCTTCCTAGCCCCGGCGATCTGGTTAATAGAGTGGCTGTACTCTCTTGCGGGAACAGTTAAACCTTTGCGGACCTACGACTCGAACGAACCATTCAGGGCATCTAGCGGGATTACGGCGAACCGGCACTTAGAGCAAGAAGCCCGCTCACACGCCCCCATCTTCCCCATATCCTTTGGTACCTCCGCCCACCGAGTAACGGGGATATTGTTCTTTGGGCCGCATTTACTTTGGCCTTTGCAGGGTTCCTCCTGGTCAGGGAATTTACCTATCGAGAAGCCGACACCCAACTCGGTTCTTTGTTTCCGAAGTGGTTTATCGCCAAAAGTAGTATCAACATATATCACAAGAGAGGACATTCATGGAGCTTAACATACCGGCCTTCAAGACCGATCCCTTTCCTAAAGGAATTAGGCTTACCATCGCGGCAAGTCAAGACGAAGGATGCCCGGTCACAGTAATGTAGCAATTGCAGAGAATCGACTCCCACCGACCCCACCTTACCACTCTATTTTGCGTCGGGGAACCCGATCAACGCCCCTTTACCCGGGAATATGTACTAGCAAAACTCCAACAGCTAGCCTCCCTCGCAGGCCTTGGCCACAGCACATGGAACGGCCACTCCTTTCGCAGAGGGGCGGCAACTTGGGCAGCGGGGGCTGGTATGTCAGAAGCAGAGATCCAAACCCTGGGTCGGTGGCGATCGGACACTTATAAGTCTTACATCGAATATTCGAATGAGGAATGAATTGCCTTATCCAAGCGTTTTCAGCACTATCAGACCGCACACAGCACCTAACGGTTCACACCAGCCTGCCTTGAGACGGGAGTGAGATGTTACCACCGCACGGCAGGCTAGTCTGCATGCAGTTAGACAACCTGCCTTTAATGGGATACAGCGGTAGTAACAACCTCCCCCGGCAAGGGTAGCGGCACCTGCACCAAAGCCTCCGTCAGTGGACCGAGCGATCCTAGCATTCGGTGGGGCACTGGTTTCTGTATTTCCTTTGGTATTGCTTATCTTGGGTTTCTCTTGATCTTTCCTTCTCTAGCTAGCTATCTTTAATCTATGTCTTCGGCTTTGGAAAATTGGGTATGAGCCATTCCCCGACCCCATTGACACGGCCCTCTTGAATGTCTATATGCTGTAAGCCGTGTTCTAAGCGTGACAACATGGTTAGGAGTCGGGATCGATCATCGGGGACCGTGCTATTGTTCCACACATAATTAGAAGGGGGTAATATTATAGCAAATGTTCTTACTATTGGGAGCATACTAAGGCATCTTCCACCGTTTATTGCTCACACTATTGCGGACGGGTTTCTGTGTATGGTTGGTTGATAATTTTTGTTGTAGAGGAAGAAGAGGAGGCTTTGAGCGAAGAAAAGCGTCGTGTTAGAGTGGAGTTGCGGGATTGCTACTTAAGAGGTGTGGAAGAAAACCTTGGATTACGTAAGAACCCGTAGAGGTGAAACTCATGCCACTCTGGTGGCTACCGTATCGGCACTGGGGGGGTATATAATTATATACCAATATCTGAGCCTCACCTTCTGTTGCGAAAGGGAAGTAAACCCGGCAAGAAGTTGATGCCGAGTTGGTCCTTGCTTGTTATTAAAATTTAATATCTTTTGAATTTTTCTGTTAAAATGGGGTTTTTCCGTTTACGAGAGATATGAGTTTGGGGCTATAAAGATTGTTGGTTATTATAATTATAATCGTTTATTCGTTTTTTGTAAGCGAGTTTGAAGTTTTTTATGTTATTAGGGTTTTCCAGGCCATGCTTTTGGGTGAATTCCAGGGTTTTCCTGTAATTATACGAATAAATTCAGGGATTTTTTTTAAAAAACGAATCTGAGTCTTGCCTTCAAGTTAGTGGGCAAGCTAAGTACGGTACTAGCCACCAAAACTCCAGCGATAGAAATACGGGTGCCTCATGGTCATTCGCTTTGAATAGGTCTAGGGTATCCGCACAATAGATGGCAACACAGTCACCTAAAATTAATAAAATCATCGCAAATGAAAGTCACCGTAACGGGTCCGCTTGATTCACAATAGAGGCGAGGGAATATCCTTCTTGGTATGCCTGGCGCCTTCGGTCGTGTAGCGGTCGTTCATTTCCCTTGGGGATGCTATCGGGGGAGCCCCCACTTCCAAGTACAAACTAGGATTAGTGCTCACAATACGACCTAGATTGAATGGGTTAGGGTTTTAAAAGACTATGGGATCAAGCGTTGTGTAACATACTGCAAAAACTCATTATCCACTATCACACTTTGTTAACCTGTCCAGCTAAAACCTATAGTGGACTGAGAGAGGGGATTGCCGTAGATTAGAGGCCGGCGGAGACAGGAGCTTTTGCAGGTATTTTTGGTACAGTCACTTACAGTGTTTTTTCATCAAGCGGGCAATGACAATGTCCTACAAAAGCCAAACGACAAGATTTGTTAACCTGCAGGAATCGCCCAATCCGCAGTCAATTTTTCATAGGAGGTGCAAGTACGGCAGTCGAGTACTATAACAAAAATTTAGCTATCAGCCGAGAGTATCTATACACAAACTTGATTCTAAAGAAAAAAAGAAAAAACTTTTCTTCAACTTCATCCATGTTCTCTGGTCCCTTTCAATGACCTTCTCCTTTCCAGGTAACACCTTGAAACTTCTTCCAAAACATTTATCTATTAATTCCTCGCTCCCGGTTCCTCTACTTACTGATCCAGTGCTCCTAGTTTTTTCCCAATCCTTAACATTTCAGATGTCGCACCTTCGCCGGTTCCCCCACTATAACAATGCTATACTCGTCTGTTCCAGCTCCTAGCAAATCTTAGTTCCGAACCTCAGGCACACCCTAGTGCCGGCTCTTGAAACTTCCCAAATATCCCCGCTGCACCTGACTTCTTGACTATGCAAACTATCACTTCAATTCCCATTTCGCCCAACTGTTAGAAATGCTGCTCGGCATGGTAGAGTTTCTTTACTTTTACGAAAGTGCGGGAGTTGATCAAAATGTTTCATTGATGCCGGATAAGAGTATGGATAGTCAAAAGAAAGCATGGAGACTACGAAAATGAAGGCAGAACAAGAGTTGGATATTGAAATTAAAGGCCAGAAGAAGAAGGAAGTCTTTGAGATACATTTATTTTATTATGGGATAACGCAGAATGTTTCTTTCTTTAAAAATTTGTTTTCTATGAGGGATAGGCAGAGTGACGGGGAGATGTATGTAGAAGAAAGTGCTCTGAGTGGCTATCGTTGGAAAGCCGAAAATAGCGTTATGATTCTCATAATATTATAATTCACTCCTATCATTAGCCTCCGTTTAGCAAGCAAAAAAAAATAGATATAGATCCAAGTGGCTCAGTACCCTCCCCCAATGGGCCTTCGGTGCTGCATTTTTTCTTGTCACAATTACCAACCAGCCCCGAACAAACCTCTCCTAATCGAAACATTTGACGTTATAGTTCGTGTTGTAGATATGGAATCTCAAAAATTATGAGCAGATAATACGTTCAGCGTGAAGAGTGAGAGAAATGGGCTTGGGAATCAGGAGAGGTATATCGAAGACAGACTTGGATTAGGTGACCTGACCTTCTTACAATCGTGGGTGAGCTCGACCCTTAAATATAAAAATAATGAGTACTCTGCCGGGAGTCTCAAGAACATAAAATCAAACGATATCTACTCTTCCGCAAATCATACCATTCCCCCACATACTCGGTGATCCTTCCCCGCTACTTCTTCACCGCTTCCTCACCACTTGTTACATCTTCGACCCCACTTCTCGGATCAATCACCGCATATCAGACTATGCGGTAAATTGTCCGATATCGCAGTAGGCGCCGGTGAAATGAATAGAATCTCCATGAAAATATTTATCATAACTGGCATGGAAATCTATCCGATCAGAACAGCGGATTAATTCTCACCTAACTAATACCACATTATTACCGAATTAAATGGTGCCAAAAATAAACAAAAAAGCAGAAAGAAAGAAAGAAAGAAAGAAACCAAAAAGAACAAAAGTAAGACACCGCAGTACGATACCCTGCTTTTGACCTTCCAATTTACTAGTAGACGGAGCCGTACTTCGCTTAGGTTGTTTAGCCTCCCTCCTCACGACCGATAATAGGTACGGCGGGTCATATAGACATCGAGTGCAGAAAAAAAAAAATCCTAAGCGAGAAGGAGCCAAAGCACCGAGTTTACTTACGTAAGCAGTCGGTGGAGCGAGGAGAATCCACAATTCTGCTAGGTTCCGTACTTCAACTGCAGCCATATGACCCTTATTTAGTTATAGCTTCTTTGAATTGAAAAGACCAATCTCCTAGAATACTAAATTCATTGACAGAGAACAGAGACCTTTGTGCCCGGTCATGTAACACTGTCATCATAAATTGTCACTCGCTTCCTGTTTTTAATATTCGCAAAGCTGCCTCTGCACTTCGGCCATAGCGGGCCTGACAGTCCATCTGAACAGATCACGATCGGTAGGTTTTGTATGGGGAAACAAGCGGTGGTCGCCACAGTACCCGCAGTTCATCCAATCAAACCAAGAAAGCCTCTTGAAAGTTTCTTATTTGAGTTTGGCAGTTGGGGGGGACAGTAACTCTCTCTACGGCAACACTAACCGTCAGTACAATTTCCAGTATCTCCAGATAATGCAGTACCTGTTGAATAAACAGAAACTAGTTAAGTATAAGTGTCAATAGGCAGATATTATAGTGTTTGTTAGGGGCGGGAGACTGGGTGGGGACAGAGGCAGGATGGCAAAATACACGCCCCGCCTCATAACGAACCCTAACATAAATAGTAGAATATTAAAAACAGATCGCCAGAAAAGGCTGATGTAGAGTTCGCTATGAGGCGGGGTGGGGCAGGTTTTCACTCGCCGAGCCCTGCCGTTTTATGGGGCCGTCTGGAGAATGGGTGGGGTGGGGGCGGGGGATGGGAATCCTAAAAAAACAGGCTCCGCCCCGGGGTTTTCAGGGCCCCAGAGACCCCATAACGAACACTAGGCTCATGTGTTTATAGACAAAGCGCAGAACTTGGATGAAATGTACTCGAGTAAGTGCGGTCCCCTGGCAACTTATATAACCCATGCTTTGGTTCGCTTGGGGTGGGTTTTACTCTACATATCTCCCCATATACTACTTGACCCACTGTAGAGCCTTGCTGACTCGGAGAGAGCATTTAATTAAAATAATGGGGAGGAATAACAGCTATAGTTAGATAAGGATTATGTGACTGTAGTTGAAGCACAGAACTTGGAGGTAGTGTGGATTCTCCTCGCTCGACTGACTGCTTATGTAAGTAAACTCGGTGCTTTGGCTCCTTCTCGCATAGGATTTTTTTTCTGCACTCGATGTCTACATGACCCGCCGTATAATGGGGTTTCCCGACTCCTGGTGTAAAAATACAGACAATCTCTTTTCTCCATACGTTCGCATCACGATTAAGAAATAATTCTGCTATCTTTGTGTAAGCCTTGGGTATACATTCCCGAGAGGTTCTTTGTCACTGGTGTTTCGCTGGAGTCGTCTAGGTCTTCGGAGTTGACTCTTCCGGCCTAAATGATATCTTCATCACTCACTGAGAAACTAATGAGAGAGGTGTTCAATGCACCCCAGAAAAGCATCCACCCAGCTCAACATTCCCGAAAATTGGAAACCTCTTTCCCATGAAAATAAACATTTTCTATAAAGGTGCTTTGCGCATCGCATTTTCCGACAGTTCTTGATACCGCCTAGCACAGCGGAAACCGCTGCAGCCCACCACCGTAGGTTATATCACAGCCTGGGATCAGACACCTGATTTCTCTGTTCCTGGGAAATAAAATCTTAAAATTCAAAATCCTGATTGAAATACTCCGTACTTGGCGATTCATAAAGTATTCGGATGCCAAGGCACCAAGATTGGCCTGTTTTGGAGCCTTGGCATCCGAATACTTTACGCATCGCCAAGTAATGCTCCCAGATTAGATGAGATAGTTGAGTGCGCGATCCAAGAGGGGTCATGGAATATCACTCGTCTTGAACTAGAACCCAACTTCCATGGGTGGTTATGAATCCAACATTGATAGTCAACAGAACCCTACTAACAGCACGCGTCAGCACTGCATGTCACTGGATTGGCATGGCGCTCTATTAGATCAGATCACGGATTAATTTTAACCTAACCAGTACCATTGCATTCTTATGAAATTTTAATAATGTATTAAAAAAGAAACAGAAAACAAGTCCAAAAGCAAAGAAAGAAAGAATAAACTGAAATGAGAAGATGCTCCAGCATTTCACTTCTCTCCGCTCCAATTCACTAATATATAGAGGTACATGACGCAGTGCGTCCCTTACGTTGGAAATCACCGGCGATCACTCACTATGAAGGAGCCTTTCCTTCATACCTTTCCTATCGTGTCGCTCATTAGGTTCTGGTTCCATTTGTCGGCTATTATCAACCACAAGGAGGAAAGTGGATACATGGTTTGTATCCCCATATGAGGATTCGCATACAAATATTCGGGGGCCAGAGTGGAGGGGCAGGAACAATCGGAATACTGAGCGCAGATGGGACCAGGACTCCTTTGTTTATGCGCATCTACAAAAGGATTTCAGGAAGTGGGGATGTTGAAGTTGGGGAGCGCTCTTTGTACTATCTATGTAAACCCTCGGTTACCCTAAAGATAGATAAACAAGCTAGATACGAATCCTGATAATATACAGTTCTTTTCTCCTTGTCTGCATGTTTGTTCCCCCTTTTACTCGTCCATATTCCCGCAATAGGCCGCTTATAATGACACCTTAGACACGTTTCACTCAGTCGATATGGAGCCGCCCCCAGAGTGGGAGTTGAAAGACCCCCCAGCTCTCCCTACAGGTCCGTATCACACCGAGGAAGGAGCGCTGTGATTGTTGGGCAAATTGTGGGAAATATTCCCGTGATGCTTTTTTGCCACCAATCCGTAAAGCCTGCTACTGGGTTGTCAAGGATTCGCCCGCATCGAAGTGGCATTTACTAAGAGCATCTTGTGGTGGCTGAATACTTGTTAGGTTACAGTATTGGTTTCTTGGCTGTTTCTTAGCTAGTGTGTTTTATGCATCACATTGACTACGAAGGAAATGGGAGTGAGGTTTTTTTTTTAAGAACGTTGTTAGGAGACTCGCCACTGCCCCCCTCCATACTGATTTCTATCGCCAGGCGGCTTGTTGGAATTTGGGAAGTGTGGTATCGCACTAATTATGGGGATTTGTCATTTGTGGCAACCATTGACCTAGCATAGATCAGAGCTTTGTGTGGTTTCTCACAATCACCTGAAGGATCCTTGAACTATTTAACACCACCTCTCCTTTGTCTAGAAAAGATTCGCCAGGGCTATCTGTAATAAAGGGAAGCTGGTTATGGGAGAGTGAAAGGAGAGGAAAAAACTTTTGTGGGGGGGTGACAGGCGTGGGCAAGAATTTATAGCAAGAGGAAAATTAAACTCAATAAAGGGAAACTGGAAGTTATTAACCGAGCTTTCTCAGAACAATAGAACTATTTCATCCCATCCACTAGACAGACCCTAGCGCGCTTTGTAGACCTAAGCTCAGAAATCCCCACGCTACAAAACCAGACAGGGAGCTCCAGAGGAGTATTATAATATATTGTGCATTCCCCTCTCAGACGATTCCCACAAGGCGGTCTCTTCGGCGCCTCACCTTCTGTTTTGGTTTGACCGCTTCAAGAGGCTCTAAAAGCTCTATCACCCTCTTATGACGATTCGCGCGTGCTGACATGAGAGGTGTTTTGCCTCGATCGTCAGGCTTGTTGGGGGTTACCTCTTGCCGCGCGAGGAGCATCTTCACCACACCATCACTCCCCCGTTCAGCGGCAGCAAAGAGGGGTGTTTTCCCTTCATTCTCTTGTCTGTCTAGGTTGACCTCTTGCCGCCCAAGTAGAATTTTCACCACTCCCTCATGCCCTTTGGAGGCGGCATGCTGGAGGGGCGTTTTGCCGTAATCATCTCGTGTGTCGGGATTGACTTCTTCGCGCTCGAGTAGAGCTTTCACAATGTCCTCATGCCCAGCCCAAGCGGCTCGCGAGAGCGGTGTACCACCATAATTATTTGGTTTGTCCGGATCGACATCTGCACGCCTGAGCAAAATATCTACCATCTCTACATCTCCTTTCCCAGCTGCATATGCAAGTGGTGTTTCGCCGGTAAGATCTTGGGTGCTGGGATTTACTTCTTCCCGCTCGAGTAATCTCTTCATCACTTCCAGGCGTCCTTCCAGAGCAGCATATAGGAGTGGCGTTTTGGCGCGATGATCTGGCTTGTCGGGATTGACCTCTTGCTGCCCGAGTAGTATATTCACCACTCCCTCATGTCCTTTCTGAGCGGCATATGAGAGCGGTGTTTGGCCGTCGTGAGAAGACTTGTCGGGGTTGACACTTTCCAGGCTAAGTAGCATTTTAACCACTTCCTCACGTCCACACCAAGCGGCATAGGAGAGCGGTGTTCGGCCACTTCTATCTAACTTGTCTGGATTAACGTCTTCCCGCCCGAGCAGCCTTTCCACTACCCCTTCATGCCCCATTTCTGCAGCATAGGAGAGCGGCGTTCTGCCGTGATGGCATGGCTTGTCAGGATTGACCTCTGGTCGCCCGAGTAGCATTTCCACCAGTCCTTCATGCCCATTTCGGGCGGCATAACTGAGTGGCCTTATGCCGCTCCGATCGGGGTAGTTAGGATTGACCTCTTCGCACCTCAGTAGTAATCTGACAACTGCATCATGTCCTCTCTGAGCTGCATGGGCGAGCGGTGTTAGCCCGTCATAACTCGGCTCATCAGGGTTGACCTCTTCGCGCTCCAGTAGCACTTTCACCACTTCCCGATGCCCATTCAGGGCGGCATACGAGAGTGGTGTTTTGCCGCAATAACCTTGTTGGCCAGGGTCCACCTTCTCCAGTGCGAGGAATACCCTCACCACTTCCTCATGTCCATTACGAGCGGCATGAGAGAGCGGCGTCTCTTTGTTCTTGTCTTGTATGTCGGGGTTGACCCCTGCATGCCCAAGCAGTATTTTCACGACTTCCTCATGTCCATTGTGAGCAGCCCATATAAGCGGGGTACACCCCCAGGAATTCCCTCTGTTGATATCATGACCTCGCATCTCTATCAGGATACTTACAATTTCTGCAATTCCAAAGAAACATGCACAGTCTAGTCCATTGAACGGGAGACCGTCACCCCAAGGAGCAAGCCAATGGAAACTTGCTTGTCTAAGTTGTCTTACAAACAACTCGATAGATATGTGGCCATCGTATTCCTGAAACATCTTGAGCGCAAGTGATTTGGAGTAGTCTGAGAGTTCCCTTTTTGCATGAATTCCCCAATTCAGAGAACAGTATTCTAGGAAGGGCATTTGCTGGGTATTCGGAGATGGGGCGGTTGATAGCGCTTTGACCTCCTCGGAATTCAAGTAGGTTAAGCAGGTTTCGGCTATTGCCGAGTGAGGTCTAATAAAAATATCTGGTCGGACAGAAAGATACTCCTGGAGGGTAGAGTGAATTAGTCGCGCGGTTGATGGATCTTGATCAACAGTAATAAGCCCATGACAGCAGTCCAGCAATTTTAACATTGAAGGAGGGTTGTCAGAATTGAAATCCGTGGAGCATGATTTGATTGCTAGGGCATGGCAGAGCTCATCTGCCGTCAACGGCCGTTCCACATGACTGATCCACATCAAGGCTTCCATCCCGAGTCTCGATGCATTCCCATCTTGAGCCTTTATCCGTTCTATCGCCACACCGTAAGCATCCCCCAACCTCAATCCATCAGTTATTTTTTGGAGCAATTGTAGTCTCCGATTTATTGTCGTTTCATGCAAGATTGCTTCGATACTTAAAGAAGCGAGTAGAAACCTAAATATATTTATTAGTGGATGATGCGGGGCAGGGTTATCAGCACCATTGGGCCTACTCACATTCCCGATATGCCTTCTGGAATCTTCTCTAGAATATCGGCCTCCAGACTCTCGTCCATGGTATCTGGCGTTCTGTCCTCGGCTAGTCTAGCACGAAGGTATGTGATGATATCGTCTTTGCTATGACATACTGATACACTTATCACCCGTCCAGCAAGACGCTTCTCGATCTCAGCCCGAATCTCAGGCCTTCCAGTCATGAATATTCTCGTACGCGGGCACTTTTCCAGGATTCGTTTTAACGAATCGAGAATCTTGACTCGTTCCGCCCCCACACATTCGTCAAGGCCGTCAATGCACATAAAGGCAGGCAGTGAAGATGTGATGAGCTGCAGAATCTTCGCAATACGAATGAACTGACATCCGTGTCCATAAATTGTGTTCATCTGCTCTCGCAAGCTCGGCAATATATCCTCGGGAACGATGTCCATTGTGTCCATCATCTGCTTCAGAATTGAGCCTAGAACCGAGGTGGCAGAGAGCTCCTTTTGAACCGCGAAGTCGAAGTAAAAAGATGTAACGGCAGTGTTTTGTCCTCTAACCTGATCACGTAGCCTGTCTACTACAAGCGAACTATTGTCATAGCCGGTTAGCACGAGCTCTCTTCTCTCCTCCGTGAATAACATTTGTACCTGATAAACGTTTTGCCAACCCCCGGACCTCCGTAACAAAACAGAACTGCCTCATCACCTCCACCCTTGTCTTCCAATCCGCTCCATCTTCTAAATTCCTCACTTTGTATCAGCCATTCCCCGACCCCATTGACACGGCCCTCTTGAATGTCCCGATGCTGTAAGCCGTGCTCCAAGGGAGATAACATGGTTAGGAGGCGAGATCGATCATCGGGGACCGTGCTGTTGTTCCACACATAATTAGAGGAGTTCATAGAATTGAAGCAGCTGTTACAATCATTGAGGACATACTAAACCATCTTCCACCCCTTTATTGGCCAAACTGTTTGATAGGACGACTTATTGAGTATGGTTTGTTGATGGTATTTGTAGTAGAGGAAGAGAGGGAGCGCTTAGACGAAGCAGGGAGGAGTTTGTTGGTGTTAGCGTAGAGTTGTGGGTATCTCTGCTCAAACGGTGGGGAAGAAAAATTTTTGAATTAAGCTGCCTGCAGAGTGAAGCTCATAGGGTAGTTCTAGCAGTCATGAGCGCTTTTGAGCACGCACTAGAACCCTATGTTTGTAGATAGCTTGGCACGCCGAAATCTCTGCATATAAGCCTCTCTTATGTTTCCTCTATCGACAGTTAATTCCATCACCGGCTCACCCCTATTGGGGTTAGCTTTCTTCCTATTTCTCTATCTAGCTATTGAGCACATTACACCACACCTAGCCGGAGTCAATTCTAGCTTACCTATCGCCCGGTATAGCAAGCGTTTCACGACTACTGTTTCTCGCCCCAAGCTTGCATGGTCAGCACACCTTCCAACACCTTCTTATCTTTTCTAGTATGCGACACCGGTTCTTGAGTCTCGCTCAATTGCGCAACGGTTATAGATTGCATAATAGGTTCGAATTTAAGTGATGTTGTAGTTCGAACCTCGTATCTTTTAGTACCGAGAGTTGACCAAATGAGGTGTGGATGGATCATGAATTGTCACCTGTCGGCTCAGTTCACATGTGCGCATGCCCATTCTCAGGTAAGAGGCAACAAGCTATAATATTACGTGTAAGGCTGAGCTTTGTTCTGAAAAAATCCAGAAACTTATCGTGAAGCATTCACACGATTAGCATGCTACTTGAAGGTTCGGTGCAATCGGACCAGAAAAGAGGTTGGACAGTAAAAGTTAATTTTAATGATACAAGTGAAACCCCTTCCATCCAGTCATAACCATACTACTTGAACCATTCCCAAGGCATCTTAAATGAGTAACCCCTCAATTTTCTCTTTGGTAGTTCTGGTGTGGCCCTGCAATTCCGAAGCCTCATCTGAAGTGACACTGGCCGTAATCATAGGCCTGGAAACACCATAGGCACGTCCAAGCGCAATCTTCGAAGGAACAAAGAGGTAGGGGACATTCTTGTCTTCGGGGAAGATGGAGGAGAATCTCTAAAGGAGCAGTATCGGTACAATGAATTCAGAGATACCTCGGTTGAGAGTTTTGGTCGCTGTAAATAATGCTTAGCCAAAGAGTCCGTGGGACAAGAGAGGTATTGGGTTGACAAACCTTCGTTTGCCCCCTTTTTCAACTGGCGATGGTGAGATGCTTGTTGGACGATATTGAGGATTTCCTGTGTGAGGGCCTCATCAGCGAGGGGGAAAGCTGCACCATAAGCAAATATTTGTTAGCAGGAGTTATTTTTATATAGACGTTGGGGGGAAGGTACCTTTAGGGTTGACACCGGCCATTTTAGAATTCCAGTAGAAGAAGTAGTATTTCTAGGTAGGTGTGGTAGTGATGCAATAGTGAGAGTGAGAGATAAAGGGTTCCTTGCTTAAGTGCTCGCCCTTTGTGTTGTTGGGTTGATGAAAAGAAAGAGTAAAGAAGTGAAAGAGGTAGAGAGAGAAAGGACAGTAAGGAAAGAAAGACTGGGACGTGAAAGCCTTTTTTATAGTCAAGTGAACACGTTACTGTGACCTTCATTTACGCTGATTTCGGTATATAACTTGAGGTTATTCAGCTGCCCATAGACCTAGTCAAAACCAACGACTACGCGCAAGCTCACAAATAGAAGATAAGGAATTTCCTTCTTAATCCCCTATCAGTTTGCGTGTTAATACTGCATTACATATATCCTTTAGCGATGATGTTAGATAGCCCCCCACTCTCAAGTGCAAGCTAGCACAGATACCCTCGATGCTCCCTATATTAAATGGGTTAAAATCTTTAAGGACCATGGGAGCAGGAGTTGTGTAATATACTGTAACAACTCGTATTACTCACTAGGTCGGATCTCCGTGTTGTGATACGAAAATGTGATTAAGGTTGTGCACGACAAGACCACACACAATTCTGATACCTTCTCCGGAATCGGCCTCAACATTTAGGCCTCCAGGGTCGCGTTCATGGCATCTAGCATTTCGTACTCCCCCAATCGGACTCGAAGGGAATCGGTGATATCGCCTTTGGTTGGACATACCGAGACAGTCTCCACACGCCCAGCAAGGCGTTTTTCCATCTCAGCCCTGATATGAGGCTTGCGTGTCACGAATATTCGGGTCCCTGGAGACCCATCAATTATTTGTTTGAGCGAATCAAGAACTTTGACCCGTTGCACTCCCACGCATTCATCGAGAGCATCAATACCCATAAATGTAGATTGGGAAGACGTGATGGTATACAGAATCTCCATGAGATCAGCAAGTTGCGGTCCGCATCCACCAATGTCTTTTTTCTGTTCTTGGAAGGACGTCAAGATTCCATCCGAAACCCCGCCCATCCTTTAACAATCTCTTTCACCAACGAGCCCACAATATTCTTCGCGAAATGCTCCTTTCTAGCTGCAATGTCGAAGTAAAAACACGCAACGGTGGTTTTTTTTCCTTTGACCTAGTCGCATAGCCTATCCACTACTAGCGAACTGTCATCTTTTCTTTTCTTGTTAGTAGAGCCTCCTCTTATATTAACTTCGCAGGCGGCGCACAGCTACCAACAGAGTGAGTAACCCAAGAGAGTTCAAGTTAAGCCACCCAAATGTATGAAACCAATATTCGTATGATCCTTGCTGCTACGCTACCACTACTACCCTTTAGACGGATAAGATGGCCAACCCACACGGGATTCCGAAGAGCTATTATTACGCCCCCTCGACACCCCCTGACAGTGATTAGGAAGGTGGAGGATTTTGCCGGGTAACCCTTTTGGCAAGTGATAGGCAGTTGCTCCTTCCCGTCGATGGTACGCCATACACGCATACAGGGGAGAACACCGCTAACTTATCTTGCTACCCCTTCCCCCATAAAAAAAAAAAATACCCCTGTAACACCACCTATTGCTATGAGTGAAGCCCAGTTCTAAACCCCCCTCCGGCCCTATTAGCAAAGGTTAGAGACAGACTTTTGGGGTGAGCATCATACGGGATTTGTCTCTGTGGGGGGGTGTGCACGATTCTGACTTAGCCTTCGCTGATTAAGCTTTTCAGAGAGTTACCGGTGTTACGTGTTTCTCAAGACAACACTGAGTGGATCGGGTATCTGCCGAGACTGCTTGTGGGTGTAGAAATACTCTTTTGACCTCCTAGCCATACCGAGTGATTGAGAGGACAGAATTGACCCCGGATAGCTATGGTGTAACGTCTTAGATAGGCTGGTAGGAGAACACACAGAAAGATGAGTGCAAAGGGTGGAAGTAGAGAACTAATTACCGTGTAGAGAGTGTGTTGTTGTCCCGTGTGTCTAAACTAGGAAACAGAAGAGAGGCTTATATGCAGAAAGTTCTGCACGCCAAGCTATCTACAAACATAGGGTGTGTGTGCGTTCCCAAACGCTCTCCTGACTGCTAAACAACCCTATACGGGTGCCCTGCGCAACACCGGTAGTTACCGTTACCCAGAGCACTACGGTACTATATAGCAAAATCCCGCCGCCTAGCATTCCCGAAAATTCGAAAATCCAAAACCTTGACCTCTACAATGCTCCCACATCGCCGAAGTACGATATAGCTATGATCCAGCCTAGACTAAGATTGGACCCTCGAGCGAGGTCATAAAGTATCACTCGTCTTGAACAGAATCAACCATGCTAGAATAAGCCCTAATGTGCACAAGCGCAATAGTAATGACTTTGTATAACTTCAACTCGCTATATCATTCTTGCGATCAACCAAAAGAAGAAGCCAAATGCTAAATATATATAGAGAACATTGGTGACTTCATCCTTCATGAGAGAACCTATTTCCCATCTTTAGCCCATAACCCATCATGAGTTCCGGCATTTGGAGAGTGTAGGGAAGCCTAGTCTATGCGAAATAATTGCCGAATAATCAAGACCCAACCAACGATGTTTCATCACCGCATGGGATACAACCCAAGTGGAGGGAATGATATAGGAAAGGAATGCAGGCGGCAAAACTGTGGTTTGTGAACAATGGAAGACAATAACATGGAATTCAATAAACCCCAGCAATAATTCCATGGTAGATGCCGATTTTAGCCCTGATAGATAATAAAACTCTCTCTGCACGTGTTAAAATTGGGGGTGACTTAGTTGGAATGGTTTTGTATCATTGAACATTCCCGGAATATTATTTGCTGCTTATGTGTAAGACATGCTGTTCGGCTATTCGGCATTCGGTAGCGCTAATGCCGCTTCATTGAGAGAGGCTTGGAATTGCTGAATACTTACCAAGCTAGGGGATAGATTTTGTCTTCCTTGTTTCTCAGTTAGTGTAATTCACATTACATGGACTAGGAAGAATAATATCGGAGAGAAGGGTGCTGTGAAAAGCGGGTTCGGTAAGCGCGTCTCTCCCGTCTTCCATACTGACGGGCCCCTATTGGACACTACCTTTATTCTCTCTAAAAACAATTCTATATACAGATTGTCTGTAGCATGAGAGAGAGGATGATGCGAGTTAGGGAAGAAGAAAAAAATTGTACAAGAAAATCAAAGGCAAAGACAAGAAATTAAAACAAGAGGAAAATTAAACAGAATAAATGGAAGCTAGAAGTTAAAAACTGAACCTTCTCAGAACAAGAGAACTATTTCGCCCCATTGTCTAGCCTCCACCGTGCTTGGTAAACCGACGCTCAGAAATTCCCACCTTGCGAAAGACAGCCAGAGAGTTTCAGACTGGCATGATAACATATGATATGAGCATTCTCTTGTCATAGGGATTCGACAAGGTGGTGTTTCCGGCGCTTCACCGTCGACTTTAGGTAGACCGCTTCTTTCGGCTCTAGAAGCTCTATCACCCTCTTATGGCGATGGTTGGATGCTGACTTGAGAGGTGTTCTGCCCTGATCGTCAGGCTTGTCGGGGGTTACATCTTCTCGCGCTAGGAGTATCTTCACCACACCATCGCGCCCCTCCTCAGCAGCAGCAAAAAGAGGTGTTTGCCCTGCATTATCTTGCCTATCCGGGTTGACCTCTTCCCGTCCCAGAAGAATTTCCACTACTCCGTCATGCCCATTGGAAGCTGAATACCATAGGGGTGTCCTGCCATAAATACTTGGTTTGTCCGGGTTGACCTCTGCCCGTCCGAGCAGAATCTTTACCACTTCCTCATGTCCATTGTCTGCGGCATATGTAAGTGGTGTTTGGCCAGTATGATCTTGCGTGTCGGGATTGACTTCTTCTCGCCCGAGTAGTATCTTGACTACTCCTAGGTGTCCTTCTAGAGCAGCGTGTGAGAGTGGCGTTTTGGCGTGATGATCTGGCTGCTCAGGATTGACATCCTGCTGCCTGAGTAGTATTTTAACCACTCCCTCGTGTCCATTCTCAGCACCATGTGAGAGCGGTGTTTTGCCCAAATTATCTGGCTTGTCGGGGTTGATCTCTTCCCGCCCGAGCAGTATTTTCACCACTCCCTCACACCCCCTCAAGGCGGCAAGCGAGAGCGGTGTATGGCCCTGATTATCTGGCTGGTTGGGGTTGATCTCTTCCCGCCCGAGTAGTATTTTCACTACTCCTTCGTGCCCAAGGGAAGCGGCATATGAAAGGGGTGTCCTGCCGTAATTACATAGGCTGTCGGGGTTGACCTCTTCACGCCCGAGTAGCATTTTAATCACTCCCTCCCACCCCCTCCAAGCGGCATATGAGAGGGATGTCATGCCGTAATTACATGGCCTGTCGGGGTTGACCTCTTCGCACCCGAGTAGCACTCCAACCACTCCCCGGTGCCCATTCCCAGCGGCATATGAGAGCATCGCCCCTCCATTTTTTTTTCGGCCTGTCGGGGTTGAACTCTGGACGCCCGAGTAGTATTTTTGCCGCTTCCTCATCTCCACCTGCGGCAGCATTCCAGAGTAGTGTTGCATCCCATGTTTCTGGCTTGTCGGGGTCGGCCACTTCACATGCAAGTAGCATTTTTATCACTTCCTTATGTCCTCTCTGGAACGCATACGCTGCTGGTGTCAGACCAGCGTCATCTGGCTTATGGGGGTTGACCTCTTCACGTCCGAGTAGTATTTTCACCACTCCATCGTGTCCATTCTCGGCGGCACGCGAGAGCGGTGTTCGGTCGTTGCGACCTGGCTTGTCGGGGTCGACCTCTTTACGGTCGAGTAGTATTTTCAATACTCCGTCATGTCCCCACAACGCGGCGAGCCAGAGCGGTGTTTGGCCGCCACTATCTGGCTTGTTAGGGTCAACCTCTTGATGGTCGAGAAAGAGTTTCACCACCCCCTCATGTCCATGTAAGGCGACATCTGAGAGCGGTGTGTCGCCTAACTCATTGACCTCGTCGGGGTAGACCTCTTCTTGGTCGAGTAGTATTTTCGCCACTTCCTCATGCCCATTAATAGCAGCCCATGCAAGCGGTGTGTTCCCATGAATACCTCCTTCGTTGATATCGTAACATTTCATCTCTATCAGAGCAGTTACAAGATCGGCAATTCCGAAGAACGATGCGCAGTGCAGTCCAGTAAACCAGAAGCCCATATCGTCATCCTCGAGATCATCGAAATTCACAGACAGATGCTTTATCATAAGCAATTTGGCGGAGATGTGGTCATCGTATTCTCTAAACAGTGCCAGGGCAAGGGACCTAGCGCAGTCCGAAAATTCCCTTTTCGCATGTGCTCCCCAGTGCAGGGAACAGTATTCAGGAAAGTGAGTCACCTTGGTGGCGGGATGAAGATCGGCTGAAACGGCCTTGATATGTTGGGAATTCAGATATGTCAAACAGACCTCCGGCATTGTCGAGTGTGGTCTACCGAAAATATCGTCACGAGCGGAAAGGTACTCTTGCAGAGTAAAGTGGATTAATCGCACCGTTGATCCCTCCTTATCAACTGTAATAAGCCCTTGACAGCAGCCAACTAGTGTCGACATCGAAGGGGCGTTGTCGGCATTGAAATCCATGGAGCCCAGCTCGACTGCTAAGGCATGGCAGTGCTCATCTGCACTAAACGGCCGTTCTGCATGACTGATCCACATCAAAGCTTCCATTCCGAGTCTGGATTTATCCCCGCCCTGCGCACTTATCCGTGCAATCGTCGCACCATAGGCATCATCTAGCCCCAATCCGTCCGTGATTCTTCTGAGCTTTTCCCGTCTTCGATGTATTGTTGATTCCTGTAGAATTGCTTCGATGTTTAAGGATGCGAGAAACCTAATATATATATTAGCGGATAGCAGATCAGCATTTGCAATATCAGCGCTCTTACGCACATTTCTGATACATTTTCGGGAATCTTCGCGAGAATGTCTGCTTTCAAACTATCATCCATGGCATCGGGGGTTTCGTCCTCGTCCATTTTAGCACGAAGGTATGTAATGATATCACCTTTGCTTGCACCAACTTGTACACTTATTACTCGCCCAGACAGTCTCTTCTCGACCTCAGCACGAACGTGGGGCCTCCCAGTCATGAATAATCGTGCGCCCAGGGACTCCTCAAGGACTTGTTTCAGTGAACTCAGGATCCTACCTCGTTGGACTCCCTCACATTCGTCAAGAGCGTCAATACATATAAATGTGGGCTGTGAAGACGTGATGGCCTGTAGCATCCGCTTGATATCGATGAGTTGCGGCCTGCACCCGCCGATGGTTGCTTTCTGCTCTTGAAAGCCCCGCGATATTTCCTCCAGAATCCTTTCCATTCCGCTAGCTATTTGTTTCACCAAGGAACCCAGCATGCTGATCGCAGACTGCTCTTTTCACGCAGCGAAGTCGAAATAAAAACATGAAACAGCGATGCTTTGTGTTTTGGCCTGATCGAGCAGCTTGTCCACCACTAGCGAACTGCCATCACAGCCTGTTAGCACGAGCTCTCTTTCTTCTCTCTTTGGAAGATAATCCATGTTACCTAATAAAGGTCTTGCCGACCCCCGGATCTCCGGACCAAAACAGAACCTCCTTATCACCTTCACATTCCCCGCTAGAGCTGCACCATCTTCTGAATTCCGTAGTTTGTATGAGCCATTCTCCGATATCGTTTACACGGCGGTCTCGGATGTCGCAATGCCGTAGGCTGGGCTCAAGGGGCGATAACCAGGTTAGGAGTTGAGACCGATCATCGGCAACAGTGTAATTATTCGATACATGAGTATTATAAGAGTTCGTGGTATTGAGGCAGTTGTTACTATCGTTAATGGTATATTGCGACATCTTTCACTGGTTATCGTTTGTTTTGTTAAAGAGGGAGGTTGGGGAGTATGGTCTGTTGATAATACTCTTAGGAGCGGAAGAAAATCACAGCCTGGTTTAAGAAGAGCGGGTGGCCGTGTGTTTCACCAGCGTCGCTCATTAAGCTACTTACAGTAAATGGTGCCGAATAATATCCAAACTAAGCCACCAAAAAGGTGCGAAACCAATGAACCTCTTGTGGCTGCTCTACCGTACTGCGGGACCAGGAGATATGCACAGGTATCTAAGCTCTAGTCTGGCGCGCGAGTCTCGTGCGATACCGATACTATTCTGCCAGCCACATACGGAGCTTCTTCACTACTGGTAATAGAATAAGTCTAGGTTGGTTTGGTCTGTAAACTGCTACGACCTCAGGGACCGACACTGCAAAACTATTGTTTAGTGGAAACCGCAAATATCCCGTGTAGCGATAATCTCGTTGGTCGCAAGATAAGGAATATACTTATACCAAGCTTTCCTGCTCAAGATCTCTCCTAGCCTAAATGCTTACCACGGTAGACATGGAAGTTACTCCCTCATCAAAGCCCCCGTGTCCTAGGAAAATAACAAACAGCTTACATAAAGCCAACAATGCCAACCCATTCCATTTGAATCACGGCAGTCTTCACGAGGGGCACAGAAGAAATTCACGTGATGTCCACACCAAGGCTCTCGCATCGATATTCTTTTCGGGTCTCCCAAGTCCGATTGAACCCCACAAAGGTTTTCTCGCTCTCGGCCACTTGGCCTGTGTTAATATACCCTTACAGGTACGTGAAAAGCCATACGGCTGAAATAGAAGCTAACTTACAAAGAGGAACCACAGAAAAGTGACAACCGGCGCATTTAAATACCGCGGAGGTCCTTCCCATAATTATTGAATACCATCTACAGGCTAATAAAATTGTTGAACTACAGATAGTGTGGGATACTGTTTTCCGACAACTATTGACATAGCCGGATAAAGTGTGCATACCACTGGTGAGCGCTACGGTATAAACAAGCTTTCGGTGAATCCCTACTCACTTTGGGGTGAGGGTACATCCGTCAAAACGAAAGCCTCGGTCGAAAACAGTGTCTGGCCAGAAAGGCGGTCGGCACCCTCCAGGCAGGGAGTGCGTGAGCTGCGCTCTGCAAGCGAGGTCACGAATCACCACCAGCATCAAACGCATCCTTGATAAACAAACCACCCCAGGATAGTACCGGCACATTTGTGGGATATTTGCTAACCAGAGGCCTATGGCATTTCACACCAGTTTATCGTAGAACACCGTCGCATATTCTGATGGGCTTGGAATAAACGACAAGTGGGTGCGCAATGTTGTCGTCTCACGGTAGTTATTTCTATTAAGTTCATTGCTGTTTTATCAATACGAATGGATGGATTGTGTAAGAGGTGCTAGGTAAGGAATGTCTAAGGCTTGGATAAGAGACAAGAGCCCCCTGGGCGAGCCGCAATCTCACTTTTTCTTCAACTCGCAATTGTTGCCCAACCCTGCCAATTTTTGTCTGTACCCCGCGTACAGAGAATTTTATTCTTCTAGTCTGTGTTTAAGCCTCCATTATGAACTGAGATACTGACACTAGCGCTTGCGCGAGCGAGCCATGATGGCTTGTGTGCCTGAATTCATCAAACGATGACCCATATTTCTTGCCAGATGCGCAACAACGCAACAGTTATTCGAGCCTTGCCAATACCATATTATGACACCTTTCCACCCTGTTCCGGGGCCTATTTTCAACCCAGAAGTGAGCACCAGGCGCAAACTAAAAACTCACAAGACGTGCCACACGAAATGAATGGCTGCGACAGCAACATGGAGGCCACTCCTTCCGAATGATTAGATTGCGCCTTAGCACTATCCCACCGTTCGCGTAGACATCGAGTGCAAAAAAATAATAATTTAGCGAGCGAGTTGTTGCCGAAGCACCAAGTTTGATTACGTAACCAGTCGGTTGAACGAGGAGAATCCACATTTCCTCTAAGTTCTGCGCTTCAGCCAGCCACCTCGTAGTTATCTTGCTATAGCTATTATCATACTCCTACCTATTATTTCTATCGACTCCTGTAGAATTCCATAAATAAATCTCATTTAATTTTTAACTTAGGCGCATCTAGCATCAGGGTGTCAATGATCAGTTCAATCAACATCCCTAAACCTTAGCTAGACCTCTCAACCCAAATGTTGAATAACTTAATTACGAACTTATATGGTACTGTCTACAGTGGTTCAAGTAATATTGGTGGACATCGAGTGTAAAAAAAAGTAAAGGGAGCTAAAGGATATGGCTTTCTTACCTAAGCTGCTAGGAAGCAAAATTACATTTCATATAATAACTATTATATTTGACTTTATTTATTCAACTTGAAGTTACTGCCTAAGGTCGCAGTTAAATCAAGGGAGATATGATAACAGTATGAGAATGCGAAGTATTTATCAGGTATGATATCATACTGTATCAGGCCGGTATTGTGTCAGGTGAGGGTTACGCCCTAAGAGTAGGGTAACTACTTGCAGAAGCAACCCCGGACATGGCGTATTACAAGACCGCCAAAACCCTGCAGTGACCCTACTGAGCGAGTAGTAGATAGAAATAATGGGCAGGAGTAATACAATAAAAGGCTATAACTAGATGGGGATCATGTGGCTGTAGCTGAAGTGTAGAACTTGAAAGAAATGTGGATTCTCCCGGCTCCACTACCGGTAGTTGCTTAGGTAAGCAAACCAGGGCGCTTTGGCTCCTGCTCGCTTAGGATTATGTTTTTGCTACATGACCCGGCGTAGCAATGGGGTTGAAAGAGTTACAGCCTTCACGGTAGTCGCAATAAAACCAGCGGGTGGCGTAGAAGCAGCCTTGGTCGTGGAAAGAAGGAAATCGTCAAGGTTAGGGTTAACGAAAATTCCCGGCAGCCTATTCCTGTCTGCGGCATGCCCAGTTTCGTCCCAACTACAATAGAGATATCAGGTCCGCAACAAATGGTTTTAAGGGGAATGGTGCTAAGTAGTGGTGGTCGGCTCATGGCGCAAACAAGGTGGATGGTAACTAGAGAGAATGTTAGGCGATATGAGTGAATTACAGTTGTTACCATTGTAAACCTTTTTTTTGGTGGAAACTGCAAATGTCCCGGGTAGCGATAACATTGTGGGTCGCAAGATATGGTGTACTTATACCAAGCTTTCCTACTCAAGGAGATCTCTCTCAGTTTGCATGGTTACCGCGGGTAAATGTTGAAGTTACAGCCTCTCTCATCAGGGCCCTCGTGTCCTAGGAAATTTACAAACGCCTTACATAAAGCGAACAATGGTGACACATTTTGTTGATAACTCGGCAGTGTTCACAAGGAGGGAATTCTCAAATAGTTGTCACGTGATGCCCACACTCTTTGCTGGCCCCCTCACCTTCTTTCGCCCACTTTAATTAAGTTTATATCCGGAGTAGCAGGCAGGTATCCACCAAATGCAATACCATACTAGTCACCAAGCCATATCATTTATAGTAACTAGTCCTATGTTCAGGGTACTGTCTCTATTAAGCTAAGGATCGCATTAAGAATCTTTACACTATCACAGACCCCATTTCCTTTATCTGAAAAAATAGATACAGCAGATGCGGTCTATCTATCATCGGGAGAGAAAACAAATAGGAAAAAGAAGCAGCAAAAGAACAAAAATGCGTGCAAAAACATACATCTAGAGGAAAACTATATGCGATAGGAAGAGAGATAATGGCAAGATACAGTATGAAGTGAACATTCGAATAATAAAAGAACCATTTCACCCCAGCCACTAAAGACCCCTGTCCTTTGTAAATGAAAACTTCTACATCCCCACTCGGATAAGTTGGACAGGTATTAGAGATAAGTGATAACATGGGCGTTTCCCATTTGGTGAGATTTTCTATTACAAAGGGTGAGGTTCAATGGCAAAGTCTGGATGTTCCATATTCTCGAAGAGGCAAGGAATGGCAGTCATTACCCTGGGTGGTGCTCCTATGCTTCAGGTTGGGGTGTGGGTTACCACCCGGTATGGCTGTAGCAGCGCCACCACCCTCCTGTAGCCCCGCTTCTTTGCAAGCATGAGCGGCGGTCGGCCCTTATTGTCGGGCTGGTTGGGGTTGACCTCTTCTAGCCCGAGTAGTATTCACACCACTCCCGCATGTCCATTCTCAGCGGCACGTGAGATTGGTGTTTGGCCATCATTATCTGGCCTGTTAGGGTTGACCTCCTCCCGCCCGAGTAGCATTTTCACCACTTCCTCAAACCCGCCTGCAGCGGCCAGTATCAGCGGTGTTGTGCCATTATAACCTGTCCTGTCCGGGTTCACTTCCTCCCTCTCGAGGAGCATTTTTACCACTTCCGCATGTCCATTCTCAGCAGCCCATCCGATGGGTCCCTCGCAATAAAGCTCACATGGCTGGTCGGGATTGACCTCTCTCCGCCCGAGCAGTATTTTCGCCACTTCTGCATGTCCGCTCTGAGCGGCACATGAGAGCGGGGTTCTGCCCATATTAGATCGCTTGTCAGGGTTAACCCCCTCCCGTGCAAGTAGGATTTTTACCACTTCCTCATGTCCATCCCAAGCGGCAAGGGCGAGTGGCGTTAGTCCAAAACCGTCAGGTGTATCGGGGTTGACCCCTTCTTGCCCGAGCAATAGTTGCACCACTCCCCCATGCCCGTTTTCAGCGGTGTGCGAGAGAGGCGTTTGGCTATAAATGTCTGGTTTGTCGGGACTCACCCCCTCCTGTCCCAGTAGTATTTTCACCACTACATCATATCCATTCTGAGAGGCATGCGAGAGCGCTGTTAGGCCGTCATCATCCGGCTTGTCAGGGCTGACCTCTTCTCGCCCGAGAAGAAGTTTCACTACCCCCTCGTGTCCTTTCTGAGCGGCACCCGAGAGCGGCGTTTGGCCTACATTATTTGCCTTGTCCGGATTGACCTCTTTCAGCTCGAGCAGCATTTTCACCATTTCATCATGTCCGTTCCGAGCCGCCCATGCAAGTGGTGTATACCCCATGAAATCACCTTCGTTAATATCGCAACATCCCATCTCTATTAAAGCAACAACTACCTCATTTACTCCCAAGAACGATGCGCAGTGTAGTCCACTAAACGGGAAATTGGGATGAAAATGCCACTGATACACATCTTCTACTTCCTCTAAAAGCAATTTGGCTGAGATTTGGCCACCGTATTCTTGCAGCAGCTCCAGGGCAAGTGATCTTCCGTAGTCAGAGGATCCCCTTTTCGCATGGACTCCCCAATACAGGGAACAATGTTCCAGAAAGGGTGTATCGAGGCTGCCGGAGTCATCGACTGAAAAGGCCCTGACCTGTTCGGAATTCAGATAGGTGAGGCAGATCTCTGCCATTTCGGAGTCAGGCCCAGAGAAAATATCGGGGCTGGAAGAAAGATATTCTTAGAGGGTATGATGAATTAGTCGTACGGTTGATGCCTCCCTACCTAGAGTAATAAGCCCTTGACAGCAGGCCACTAATGTCGATATCGTGGGGATGTTAGTAATATTGAAATCCCGGGAACCAAGCTCGACTGCTAGGGCGTGACAGAGTTCATCAGCCTCCAACGGCCGTTCCGCATGACTGATCCACATCAAAGCCGCCATCCCGAGTCTCGATTGATCCCCATCCTGCGCCTTTATCCGTTCAATTGTTGCACCGTAAGCATCTTCCAACCCTGACTCATTGGTCATTCTGCCGAGTCTTGCTCATCTGCGATATATAATCGATTCTTGAAGAATTGCTTGGATATTCAAGGAAACGAGTAGAAACCTAAATATACCTGTTAGCAGATAGCGTGGTATGGGGCCTTCAGCAGTATGGCCCTTACGCACATTTTCGACATAGTCTCGGGGATCCTCTCTAGAATGTCTGCTTCTAGACTTTCATCCATGGCCTCTCGAGTTCCGTCCTGCTCTATTCGAACACAAAGGTATTTGATGATATCCCCCCTGGTGGGAATAACCGATACACTCGTCACTCGTCCAGCAAGACGCCGCTCGACCTCAGCTCGAATATGCGCTCTTCCAGTGAGGAATATTCGTGTGCCTGGCGATCTGTCAAGGATTTGGTTGAGCGAATCAAGGACCCTCACTTGCTGGACTCTCACACACTCATCCAAACCGTCAATGCACATGAAGGTAGTCCATGAGGAGGTGATAGCCTGCAACATTTTTACGATATCAAGGAGTTTTGGTCTGCGTCCACCAATCGCATTTCTCTGCCTCTGAAAGGCCCGGGATACTTCCTCCGGAATCGCGTCCATTCCGCTAACTATCTGCCTCAGCAAGGAACCCAAAATATTGGTCGCGGACTGCTCGCTGCGGGCGGCGAAGTCAAAGTAAAAACAGGCTACAGTGATGTTATGTCCGCTCGACTGATCGCACAGCCAGTTTACGACTAGGGAACTATCATTGTCGCTCGTTAGCACGGGTTTCTTTTGTTCGCTCCCTAATAATATTATTGGTTACCTAATAAAGGTTTTGCCGACCCCCGGATTGCCATGACAGAACAGAACTGTCTTATCACCAGCACCTTGTCTCTCTAAGCCGCACCATTTTTGGAACCCCCTGGTTTCTATCAGCCATTCCCCGATATCGTCGACACGGCGATCTTGAACATCACGATGCCGTAACCTAGGCTCCAGGGGTGATAGCCAGGTTAGGAGCTCTAACCGATCATCGGTAACGGTATAGTTTAGTGATGGGCACGATCATGATCGATCAGATCATGGGGTCATGATCGATCATGATCTGATGGAGGGGACCCTATGATCGAATGATCGATCAAATGGGCGACCCTGATCGAGCATGATCGATCACAGTCGACCATAGTAACCGTTCGAGCAGGATCTAGTGATCGATGATGATTACTGCTCGAGCATGATCGAGTAATTGATTACAGCAACTCTACGCACATGATTAAGGTTGGCTAATTATTGTGCCTTTGCTATGACTATTATTCCTGTCCCCTTATAGAGTATTCTTGACCTATATAAATTATATTGAATATAATATTATATCAAGATAATTCTATCAGTAAAACAAAATGATTACTAAATATATAAGATATATTATAGTTAAATTAGTATCTACATTAAATATATATAGAGGATAACCAAAGTAAAAAGTCTAAGCTCAGAAGAAAAATATTTAGCTCAACCAACACTAGGAATACAAGTAGATAGTATTAACAATTGGCTAATAAAATAGTAATAAGAAAATGGTGAAATATTGAAAATTTGAGCATCAAAGCAAAAAAGTAAGAAATAATATATGGAAAGAGAGTATATTACCAGGGAGAAGAGGTCAGGTTTTCACAAACTGATCCCTGATATTCAATAAAGTCGGGGGAATGTTTTTATTATAGTGTTACAGGGCATTTGTATTTTATCTGTTGCAATAGGTAACAACTTGCTATTCGCTCACTATGTCTTTACAATTCCTGACACAGAGCACTTATATTCTTAATACTTAAAGGTGCAGTGGCAAGTCTCCTTCGTTATTTTGCCAGTCCTACTAGCAAGATAACATCGCATAAAGTACTTCAAGAAGTAAGATATAATTTAAGAATATAAGATACTTTGTATTCTCATATCATAACTTTAGATAGAAAATGACAGTGAGTGGTTGTGTAGAGAACTCACTATCCTCTGCTCGTGCTTCTTATATAGTTCTTTCCACAACCGCTTAGTAATCCAAAACATAACTATGGGTCCCTAATGTGACTCAGGTGAAAACATAACTGCATATAACTCATGGAAGTCATTAATCAAATAAACTAAACTTAACTAAATATGAGTCTTACTTGACTCATGTGTGAGATCCCATGACTGAATGTAGTCATGGTTTGAATTACACAAAACCTAAAGAGATGTTAGTGCGATATCTTGTGAAAACCTACAAACCATAACAAGTTTGTAATATCTAGTCTCTCTTATGTAGATTATTAAAGTGAGCACTATGCCAATTCTCTAATTACAGGAGCAGAGAATCTTGAAATAAACTTTTCCCACCATTATGATTATGGAGCAAGGCAGAATGAGGAGTAGTTAGAGTAACCCTAACCCTACTAGAAATTTGCATTTCTTGGATCCTTGAAGACTCCATCATAAATTGTAAATAAAAGAAAATATAATATCTTATAGTAAGATATTAAATATCTAATTCTGATAACCAATTCGTAATTAAATTCAGTTTAAGGTTGATTTAGACGTTTTTCAATAAGCTAACAACATAATTAAAGTTTTAGGTGAATAACAAGAATTTTCATAACCATCATGTATGATATGTTCGACTTAGTAGTAAAACTCAAGGATAATGGATTACTGTAAGACATCTTGAATAGACAATCGCAATCAGATTTAGGTATAGAGAATTGATTGTAACTTTGGAAAATATGAATACTTTAATAATATAGAATAAAGGAAATACAAACAAATAGTAGGCTAAAATAGTATTAAATAAAATAAAATAATAATAGTAAGAAATAGTAAGAGTAATAGAATAACTTTAGCTAATATAGCTATAGAGGAAGGAATAACATTCATTACAGAGGCCCTTATGGGTAGAACAGGGCGAAAATAATCTATGTTATATCGCTTAACAGCCCTATTTTTTCCAGTGTTAAGCTAATTAACTTGAATTATTTTGTCCCCGGTGCACCAAAACAGTGCCTCATAATGAACTCTATAGAGGAAAAAAAATGTAAAAACCTAGCTTTTTATATAAAACTATAGGTAAAGTTTATTCTCCCAGATAAAAAAAGAAATAAACTATGAGCTTTAAAATCAGAAATGTTATAAAGTATAATAATTACATTTAGAGTTCAAAATAGGACAGAGTAGGATAATGTACTGTACAGGGATCCCGCTTGGGATGAGGATTCCCCTGGCAACTGGCACCTGGTAAAAATGAAACTTACATTTAATATTGTCCATAAATCATATGTATTTAAGCTTGAAATTTTGTTAGTATGTACTTTGAAATATGGAGAATCAGATTATGCAATTTTTATTTCGTTATTATAAAATATTTCCCTAGTGCAATATTTTTAATAATGCTATCTTGAACAGAATTGGGATGAATGCAAAAGATATAAAAGTATGAAGAGTATGTTAGGAGCAGTCTCTTAAGTAAATAATGTGATTACTAAAGCCTTATATGCTGGAGTTAAGTATTTTTCCCTTAATCTATGGCTATTTTGCAGAGTTGTAGTGCTAGGTTGTAGTTGGATGGGCTATTCTGGGCTGTTTGTATTTAGTTATATGATATATGGTAACAAGGCAAACTTACAGCTTCAACTCTTTACAATCTACAGTTTAATCAGTCTTAGCATTCGTTACGGGTGGGACGGGGCGGGTTTTGCACTCAGAGGCCTTGCTATTAGACAGGTTTGGGTGGCCTATGTTCGGCCTTCTCCCCGCCCCACACCCGTTTGGGGCCCAACTCCACTCATTGCATGGAAGGGCACCCTTTTTTCACCACCCAAACTTTGCGGGGAACTGTCTGGGAAATGAGTGGGGTGGGGCCCTGGCCCCAGCTACCGGGGAGGAATGGCGAAAATATACCCCACCCCGGGCTGATAAGTGGGCCGGGGCGGGAAATCTTGCCAGGGACATGTGGTTTTTGTGGCCCGGAGGCCCTGTAGCAAACACTTATTACTCTCTAAGTAACTATACTAACTTTAAAGTCATACAACTATATCCTTTTTATCCTATAGCTTGGGCATTATAAAAGGTTTAACTATTACAGCTTGGCAATTAATAAGGGGCAACTATTGTTTATTTATTCTTAAGATACTGTAGCTCCAACTTCAATCTAAGTCACGTCCTCAGAGAGCCATTAGTTAGTAGGAATAAATAGGTATAATTGTTTCTAGGCAGTATAAATAATTAGTAAGTATTTTTGTACTTGTAATGAGAATCAAGGTATAGACTGAGGAAAACTGATCTATTTTGTTTCAAACTTTGAATATCTACTTACATGATCATATTAATATATGTTAAAAGAGGTTGAGTACACAGGTTAACTAAGTATATAAATATTATTTAGTAAAATTGATAACATTTGTATGTAGTTTGGTTACTCTCTTTGGATTATTATAGCTTTGAAGAACATTTATAAATTAAAGTAAAACTAACTTATTCTGAATATGTTAGAGTTATGCTATCACTGTGTCTATTTGAGAGGATCATGCTCAGTTGGTTTTCAATTGTTATACGCTTGGTAAAGATAGCTTTGCCAATTCAAGTGACCAATATCGAAACTGATATGCTAGAGAAATAATTGAGTACTATAGAATAAAGGCTAGATATTCTAATTCTCTATATTTCAGAGTACTTGTAGATGGATTTTAAGAGTGGTATCTCTATTATTCATAGAGAGAATCAAGGTAGGTTGTATTTTTCATTGGTGGCTAAGTGCGAGAGGGATCTCTTGTTCAAGCGGGATCCCCATCAGGTAGGTTAAGTTTTTACTAACAGGGTACTGCTATTACAAATAGTGAGAAGAACATTTTTGAGTAATTCTCATCCATTCACATATCCAGAGTGAGTTTATGCCAATTCTCTAAATAGTTCATATTAATTGTCAGATATTTTTAATAGGGAAACATTCTAGAAACTCATAAAACAGTGGGTTATAGGTAGGGAATTCCCAAAAACTCAAACTTACCGCCTTTACTCAAATAGTAGTAAATAGTCCTAGAGCTTTGTGTTTTTTGAGCTCCTAGTGGATCTATTCTAAATACTATTTAGATTTTTTACATGGTAGTAAACATATTTTGAGATATTAATTTAATATTATTAGACAAAGTTCTAGAGTATGTGTAACGGAATCTACTATTATCTCTGCTACTCACTATACTGACGTTGGATATTGTCTATTTAGGATTCCCTAAGTAACGCATATTCCTTCCTTGTACCTTCCTTATTGTTATAGTTTCCTATTGGGTAGTACCTTCCTTTACTCGCTTATTTGCACCCTTTGATGTTGTACCCAATTAGGATACCCTATGCTTTCCTACTATGTATTACTGGATTAGTACATCAGTAGCGATCCCTTGTTTGTTTGATTTCATTACTTGTTTTGTTAGTTATATCCTGTCGCTTCTATGACCTTGTTTAGGACTTAGATGTTTCGCTACTCATGTAGCTTTGTATTTTGATATTCGCTCTTTGGACAGGATATTTGGTTTTTACTTTATTTGTATTTAAAGAGCTCGAGATCCCCTAAGGATTCGAACTCTCAAGCCTCACAGGAACGCTCTTCTTTAATATACTACAAGTTGAACGGTCACTCTATTAGTCTCTCATCTTTCTTATATCTCTTACAGAGATTCCACTCGACGCTTCCCCTCCTGTCCTTCAGTATCGCCGGATCTCCCTCTGGGAATCTCGCGATACCTAGGAGCAGGTTACATTTTTTGACCTAGACTTAAGTACACCCTTTGATCTCGGCATAGGACTGATCACCCTTCGCCTCCCTTGACCCTGCAGTACCGGTACACCTCCTTGTTCCTTGAAAGGCCTAGAGCAGACTCCTGGTGAGAACTGCTCACCCCAAATAGCAACCATTTCGCTTCCAAGAGACCCCAAAGGACGCTTCACCAAAGCTCCTGCAGCGCCATCAGGATCCTCAGCTAAGCCAAAGCCTGCCGCTCCAGCAAAGAAAACAGCTCCACCACCTGCACCAGAACCTGACCCACACCAAAGCCAAGACCAAGAATCGTCAGAAGAAGAATCAAGCAGCGAAGACGACGCCCCAGAACACAACCCAGAAGACAGCGAAAACCAAGAAGACCAAGAGGACCAGGAACCTGACGAAACCCCTGACCAAGAACAACTACATCAGGAAGGAACACCCAAGCCTGACCCAGACCAAGATCCTGACCCAGACCAAGATCCTGACCCAGACCAAGCAAAACAAGCGCCACCTAGCCAGCCATCTACAAGACCATCAAGCCCTGACCAAGAGCCGCCTCCACCCCCAAGTCCTCCACCACCACCAAGCCCCAGACCCGCCGCTATGTCTCTCCAACCAGAAGGCAGTAGCCGCCCCAAATGGCCAGCACCATTCTTCTATACAGGAGAAGGAAAAGACCGAGACCCATTGAGAATTAATTCATGGTTCAATACAGTCCGCCGCTACATATCCAGCTATGGAATCCAAGACACAGACCATGAAGCCTTGCAGTACTATGGAGCCTACTGCAGAGATAAGGCCCTCGAGAAATTCACCCAGTATGACAACAACCAAGGAACGAAAACTGTTGAAGGACTCAAGAGGAAATTTGAAGGATACTTCCTACCTTCTACATCCACTGATACAATCTATGAACAATGGCTTGCAGTCAAGCAGACTACTAATGGAAAAACGGCACAGATAACGGACACAGTCATCTCCCTTGAAACTCTCAGAGACAGCCTACCTCCAGGAACGATTTCAGACTACTCAGCAAAGCAAAGACTCCTAGACGCCATGGACATCAAACTCAAGCGAGATGTCAAACCCCATATCACCTCAGACACCTCTTTCAACCAGCTAGTTGAAATCGCTGAGAAAAGAGACTCTATCGCTCACTCTACAGGACTCTATGGTAACAGAAATCAGCACAGCAACGCTATATCCAATGCAGTCTCCCAACCCAAGGCTAAAGAACCCAGAAACAACGCCCAAGGACCTTCCCAACGCTTCTCAAACAACACCTCCCAGCACACGAAGCTATCCCCTCAGGAAAAGGATAGAAGAAAGCGAGAAGACCGATGCTACTATTGTGGAAAACTAGGACACTACTCAAACGATTGCTATGAGAAGAAAGGAAATCAGCACAACAATCGAGGATATAACCAGAGAGGAAATGCAAGAAGAGGAGGAACAGAGAGAAGAGGAAAACCCCGCCGGTCCTACCATACTCAAGAGGAAGAACAGGACACCCTTACAGTCACAAATACTTCCAACCATGTAGGCCCATCTGGAACCGCCAACAGAGCCCTTGAAGCATACATTACAGTTAATGGCCACAAAGCAAAGGCCTTATTCGATACAGGAACCATGGGGGATAACCTAATCTCTGGAAAATTCGTCTCCACCTTCCAAATCCCTACCAAAGACCTCGATACCCCTATCAGTTTGAAAATGGCAGTTAAAGGATCTCGCTCAACCATCAATTACAAGGCCCAACCCTTGATCCAAGTAGAAAACGAAAAGGGCGACATCACCGATGCCTTAGTCTGCTCACTAGACAACTATGACATCTTTTTAGGAATGCCATACCTGACGGCCCATAATGCAGTAATCGATTGCGGAAATGCTATTATCACCTTCCCTGACAAGGGAGTCACCCTCACCTGCAAGAAAGCGAACAATGCCAGATTCTCTGCTATGGCAAATACCGATACCCCTGACTTCATTTCCGAATTTCCTGAAGTGTTCCCATCCAAGAAGATCACTGAACTACCGCCCCTTCGAGATATTAACCACCACATCAATCTAATTGATTCCACTTCGGCACCTAGCCCGAAAATGTTCACTGTCCCTGACAAAATCCTACCAGCATACAGAGAAATTATCGAGGACTGGAAGAATAAAAAAATAATCTACCCATGCGAAGCCAACAACCCAGTCAACATGTTCCCAAAGCTCAAACCCAATGGCGAAATCAGACTCCTAGCGGACCTGATCCCCAGGAACGATATCACTATCAAGAACGATAGCACTATTCCAAATCAATCTATGATTCTCAGAACTGTTGCCAGAGCGAAATACAGATCTACCATTGACCTATCCAACTGGTATTTCCAAATTCGAGTAACCCCTAAAGATGAAACCCTCAACACAATCAAGACACCCTTCGGAACCTTTGCATGCAAGGTAATGCTGCAAGGAGATTGCAATGCACCATCTACAGCTATGCGAGTTATCGAATATGTCCTTGATGGACTAATTGGAAAAACAGTTTGGGCATACCTAGACGATATCACAATTTTCTCAGACACTTTTGAAGCTCATATCCGTGATATCCGCCAGGTTTGTAAGAGACTACAGGACCATAACATCAGAGCTTCCCCATCCAAGTGCAGATTTTTCGCCGATAAACTACCCCTTTTAGGACATGTTATAGATGATCAAGGAATCCATGCAGACCCTGAAAAAATACGAGGAATCCAAGACTGGCACACCCCCAAATCGAAAAATGAATTACAAACCTTTATTGGTGTAGTCATATACCATGCTCAGTTCCTACCACACCTCGCTACCGCTAGCGCCCCTCTCTCGGATCTAATTGCCCAAAAAGATTTCGAATGGAGACCCCTACATGAAGAGGCGTTTCAACAGATTAAACACCTAGCCAAAAATATCACCACCCTCCGTCCTATTGACTATAAGTCACACCACCAAATCTACCTCTTCACCGATGCTTCTAAAGTTGGAGCAGGTGCATGGATTGGCCAAGGACCTACCCCCGAAAAGGCACACCCTGCAGCATTCCATAGTCGAAAATTCGCCACTAGTCAGCTGCACTATCCTGTGCATGAGTTAGAACTCCTTGCAATTGTCGATGCTGTTCAATCATTCCACCCCATGCTCTTTGGTACCAGATTCACAGTAGTAACGGACAACAAAGCGCTATCATACTTCCTAGCTCAGACAAACCTCCCTTACCGCCAGACAAGGTGGAGAATGTTCCTCCAATCTTATGACTTCGATATTATCCACAGACCAGGGAAAGACAATGTCCTTGCAGACGCCCTCTCTAGGATATATGAGGAGCGCCATGCTAGCCCTGAAATGATCCTTGTGGACCCCACTGAGAAAAAGTCTATAAAGGAAGCCTATTCTGCCATGACCAGTAGCACCAAGCACTACCTTAATCTCGCACACACCCTCGATCCTGAAAGCGAACCATCTTTTATCTCTCCTACCCCACTCAACCCTTTCGCTATACCTCAACACATATCAATGTGGAACACTGGAGATGTCCCAATCCCAGACTCGACAGAGGAAGACAAAATCGATCACCACCCAGGTCCTTTTGAACAAGGACTGGATCAGATGGAATCCACCCTGCAACAAGGAATCGAGGCGATGCAGAGTAACAAAGCCAGCACCGAAGGCCAGCCCCATGACCCCTCCGAAACCACGGTACTCATCCAAGCAGCTCAGGCACAGCTTGCAGGACTTGCACAGAGGATTCACAGCCCTTCAAACCATATGGAACGAGCTCTACGCCTCAACGCCATCACAAACTGCTTTGGAAGAATTCATGACTCCATTACCAAATTGGAATCAATTGCCCTCGCCAGCTCAGGATACTCTGCCAGCCCACCCCCCTCCACTTCCACTCCTCCCAGAGATGAGTTGGAACGATTTCTTACGTCTACCAGACATCGATCTATGCATTGGACAGCCTGTGTGTGGGATGAATGCGAAGCACACATGGATGGAAAGGACCGCCACTACTATCCCTCAGGACCCCGTCACATCCCTTCCCCTAGCCCCTTCTACTCTGCCTCCTGTTTCATCACCCCTCACCACCCTAAGCGCAGAGCAGAAGACAAATGGGCTCTCCCTCCCGCTCTCACGAACGACAATGGACATCCAATATACCAGACTATAATCGCTACCCATGATGGACCCTCCTCGAATCATGCAGCACAGGATGATGACCTCCCGATCCCTGACGCTCCTGTTGACTACAATGACCCTTTCCCTGATGAACCATCCAGGGCCCTTGATGTTCGCGCCTTCCAGCTCACCCAGCACCTTAAAGGCAAGTGGTATTACAGTCTTCGAAAGGCTACCGCTACCGATCCTCTCTTTAATATCGTCAGCAAGAACACCAACCATCCAAGTTGGATTCTATATGATGGACTTCTTGTTAAAAGAGGGGAGGATGACAGTCGAGACTGTCCATATGTCCCCTATGAAGCTGCTTATGAAGGACAGAATATTAGGAACGAAATTATCAGAATCACCCATGAACAAATGGTACACATGGGAGCCCAGAAATGTTTCAAATACGCCTCCAGACACTTCTACTGGATGACCATGAGGAACGATTTCAAAGACTATATTCGCAGATGCCACCTTTGCCAGATGAACAAGCAACCTACAACCCTCCCTGACGGAGTTGTCACCCCTCTCCCTGTCCCCAGAGAACCATTCTCTTCGATTGCAATTGACTTTGCAGGACCTTTTCCAAGCGACAACAAGAAGGATCTAATCCTGGTTGTGTTGGATCGTTTCTCTGGATTTACCTATCTCATCCCAGTATCCCAAAACATCACTGCAGTCGAAACTGCAAACCTCCTTATTGAACGAATCTTCTCTGTCCATGGTTTCCCTACGTCTATCGTCTCTGATAGAGACCCCAAGTTTACCTCCCGCTTCTGGATGCAGTTTATGGCCAACATCAAGATTGATCTCAACATGGCTACCGCTTACCATCATCAGACAAATGGCCAAACTGAACGAAGAATCAGGACCATTCGCCAATGCCTTCGAAATTTCGTTAACCCTAAAGGCACCAAATGGACTCGCCACCTTCCCCATATCCAAACCGCCATCAATGCTGCTCCTAGTGACAGCACTGATCTCTCACCCTTTGAGATTACCTTTGGACGCATCATAAACCTCCTCCCTAGTGTTAAGGTCATGCCTACTGCCGTTCCTTCTGCTGATGATATTGCATCTCAGATTATGAAGAACCAACAGCTTGCAAGAACCGCCCTCCAAAAGGCTAGAGCTCGCCAGACTACCACTAGCCAAAAGAGACGCAAAGAAGGACCCCCAATTACCCCAGGAAAGACCGAAGTCACCCTCAGATCCGAACCCTATGTACACAAGATAGGACGAAACCACAAACTTGTTGGACCTTGGCTTGGACCTTTCTCAGTCCTCGAAGGCCCTGACAAACATGATAACTATAAACTCAACCTCCCTCCCATCATGCAAGGAATCCACCCATGGATTCATCGCAGCCATCTTCGAATCTACCTCAGACCAAACCTTAAAGCCTTCCCAGGCCTTCCAGACCCCGCCTCTAAGGAACCAGTTACTATCGATGCATCTGGACAACAAGAATGGGAAGTTGAAAAGGTTATGAAGGATCGAATCTATCGAAGGAAACGCCAATTCCTAATCCACTGGAAAGGCTATGACGAAATCGAAGCAACATGGGAACCCCTTGACGTCCTTGAAGGAGCCAGTACCGCTCTCAGAACCTACTGGTTTGATACCTATAACGAAACCATCCCCTTCCACCTCCCTTGGACTCATAACGAATGTTGGTCAGCTTGGACAGTCCAGGAACCCGAATATCTCCCTCTATCACCAGAGCTTGACCCGGACGGATTTTGGGCCCCAATCCAAGACTCTGACTACTCCGAGACTGAAACCTGTTACTCTCTCCCCTCCCTTGAAGAAACTGAAATGGAAGCCTAACGGAATCATGTACCTTTCTTTTGTTTTATTTCTGTTAGGGGGAATGTAACGGAATCTACTATTATCTCTGCTACTCACTATACTGACGTTGGATATTGTCTATTTAGGATTCCCTAAGTAACGCATATTCCTTCCTTGTACCTTCCTTATTGTTATAGTTTCCTATTGGGTAGTACCTTCCTTTACTCGCTTATTTGCACCCTTTGATGTTGTACCCAATTAGGATACCCTATGCTTTCCTACTATGTATTACTGGATTAGTACATCAGTAGCGATCCCTTGTTTGTTTGATTTCATTACTTGTTTTGTTAGTTATATCCTGTCGCTTCTATGACCTTGTTTAGGACTTAGATGTTTCGCTACTCATGTAGCTTTGTATTTTGATATTCGCTCTTTGGACAGGATATTTGGTTTTTACTTTATTTGTATTTAAAGAGCTCGAGATCCCCTAAGGATTCGAACTCTCAAGCCTCACAGGAACGCTCTTCTTTAATATACTACAAGTTGAACGGTCACTCTATTAGTCTCTCATCTTTCTTATATCTCTTACAGAGATTCCACTCGACGCTTCCCCTCCTGTCCTTCAGTATCGCCGGATCTCCCTCTGGGAATCTCGCGATACCTAGGAGCAGGTTACAGTATGTTTCAATAAAATTAGAATATTGTATTAGAAAACATGAATTATTTCTCCTGTAATAATTATCTATACATAATCTTAATTGGAAAGAAAATACATAATTTGTAGGCAAAAAAGTGAATAGAATATTTGGATAGAAAATAAGACCATAAAAGTCAGAAGAAAAAGCAAATTCTTAGTAAAAGATTAATAGAAGAAATAGTTCTGCAATGGTCAGTATCTTCTGAAACATCCTGCTCACTTGAACTTCGGAATATGTAGACATTAGTGATAAGTTTACAAACTTGAGTTTACACTACTTGAGGTGCAGGGAATATAAATAATACCTCATAGAATTTGTTTCTCTTTACAATTTTACACCATCATATTTCTATCTATTCTCTATATATGAAACAAAGTTTTTCCTCTCATACTATCATATTTTATTTCAAACATATTGTAAGTCTTTAGATTCTCAGTTCAAAATTCATTGTTTTGGTTTAAATTTATTTCCATCCTTTATTAATAATATTACCATTTATCAATTACTGAATTTATTAGGAGTACAGGTTCATAAGGCACGGTGTGGTACCCACATGGGAGACTACTTGTAGTAATGATCTGCCTTCAAGTTGCTAGGATTAACTCGCACCCGCCCCCTCCGTGGCCAGTCTAGTAAGCAGCATACAGGAGTGGTCTTTCGCTAGAGTTGTCTAGGTCATCAGAGTTACCTCTTCCCACCCAAATCGTATCTTCATCACTCACTGAGTAACTAACGAGAGGGGTGTTTAATGCACCCCAGAAACCCCTAGCCCAACACTTCCGAAAATTGGAAGCCCCTTCACCATTAAGATTGAGTTTTCTATAAACATGGTTTGCATATCCCATTTTCCGACAGTTTTCGATACTGTCGCGCACAGAAAGACACGCTGTAGCTTCTCACCACAGCAGGATATATTACAGCCCGGGATCGGGTGCTCACTTGCTCTGTTTTAGGGAAATCAAATCCGAAAATGCTGAACCCCTGGTCGAAAAGCTCTGTAATGCTCCCACATTAGCTGATCTAACCGAAGAGTGCTCGATGTTAGACCGATCATGAAATATCCCTCGTCTTGCACCTTGGTAACCAGAAAATAACTTCTAGGGAGTGCGAAATTAACCTTGATAGTGAGTAGGACCCTAACGGAAAGCGTTAGCACTGCATGTGACTGACTTGGCATGGCGCTTTATGGGATCAGAGCCCGATTTTCTTTTAACCTAGTCACTAACTTACGATCGCATTATCGTTTAATAATATATATTAAAAAAGAAACAGAAAACAAGTTAAAAAAGGAAAGAAAGAAACAAACAAACTGATATCAGAAGACGCTCCAGCATCCCACTTCTCTCCTTTCCAATTCGCTAATATATAGAGGCGAGTGCGTCCCCTACGTTGGAAATCACCGGCGATCACTCACTACGAAGGAGCCTTTCCTTTATACCTTTCCTAGTGTGTCGTTCATTAGTTTCTAATTCCGTTTGTCAGCTATTATTAAACACGAAGAGGAAAGTGAATACAGGGTTTGTATCCATTACATGAGGATTCACATATATGGCCAGAAAAGTTCGGAAAGCCGAGCGGAGGAATTATCGGAATACCGAGCGCATATAGGATCAGAGCTCCTTCATTTATACGCATCTCCAGAAGGATTTCCGGAGGTGGTGATGTTGATGTTAGGAACGCTCTTTGTATAATCCATATAAACATCCCTGTTCCGCCATAGATAGGTAAACAAGTTAGACACGCTTCACTCAATCGATATGGGGCAGCCCCCAGAGTGGGAGGTGAAAGACCCCATAGTTCCCTTCCTCACAGATTCGTATCACAGCGAGGATGGAGCGCCGTTATTTCTGGGCAAATTGTGACAAATATTCCCCAGATGCTCTTGGCTACTAATGCGTAAAGCGGGCTGTTGGTTTGTCTAGCATTCGCCCACATCGAAGCGGCATTTACCAGGAGAGTCTTGTGGTGGCTAAATATCTGTTAGATTACAGTGCAGGTTTCTTGACTGTTTGTCAGCTAGAAGGAAATGGGAGTGAGGTTGTTTGTTAAAAGCATTGTTGGTATGATAACCTGTTCCCCCCTCCATACTGATTTCTATAGCTAGGCGGCTGGTTGGAATCTGGGAGGTGTGGTATCGTAGTACACACGGGCTGTGTCATTTGTGGCGACCATTCACCTAGCCTAGATCTGAGCTTTCTGTGATTTCTTGCAATCACCTGAAGGATCCTTGAACTATTGTACACCACATCCCAGTCCTCCCCTCTGTCTAAAAACATTCTCCGTGGTTATCTGTAATAGAGGGGAGCTGGTAATGAGGGAGTGTAAAGAAAAGAAAAGCTTTTGTGAGAAAATAACCTGCGTGGGCAAGAATTTATAGCAAGAGGAAAATTAGATACAATAAAAGGAAACTGGAAGTTATAAACGGAGCCTTCTCAGAACAATACAACTATTTCATCCCATCCACTAGACCCTGGTGCGCTTCATAGACCTAAGCTCAGAAATCCCCATGCTGCGAAACCAGACAGGGAGCTCCAGAGGAGCAATATAATATATTGCGCATTCCCCACTCAGACAATTCCCACAAGGCGGTCTCTCCGGCACCTCACCTTCTGTTTTGGTTGGACTTCTTCATGAGGCTCTAGAAGCTCTATCACTCGCTTATGACAATTCTCGCGTGCTGACATGAGAGGTGTTTCGCCTCGATCGTTAGGCTTGTTGGGGGTTACGTCTTGCCGCGCGAGGAGCATCTTCACCACACCATCACGCCCCCAGTCAGCGGCAGCAAAGAGGGGTGTTGTCCCTTCATTATCTTGTCTGTCCGGGTTGACCTCTTGCCGCCCAAGTAGAATTTTCACCACTCCCTCATGCCCATTGGAAGCGGCATGCTGGAGGGGCGTTTCGCCGTTATCATCTTGTGAGTCGGGATTGACCTCTTCACGCTCGAGTAGAGCTTTCACAATGTCCTCATGCCCAGCACAAGCAACTTGTGAGAGCGGTGTACGACCCCAATTATTTGGTTTGTCCGGATCGACATCTGCACGCCTGAGCAGAATATCTACCATCTCTACATCTCTGTTCATAGCTGCATGTGCAAGTGGTGTGTGGCCAGTATGATCTTGCATGCTGGGATTTACTTCTTCCCGCTCGAGTAATCTCTTCACCACTTCCAGATGTCCTTCTTGAGCAGCATATAAGAGTGGAGTATTCCCGAGATGATCTGGCTTGTCGGGATTGACCTCTTGCTGCCCGAGTAGTATTTTCACCACCCCCTCATGCCCTTTCTGAGCGGCATATGAGAGCGGTGTTTGTCTGCTGTGATAGGAAGACTTGTCTGGGTTGACACCTTCCTGGCTAAGTAGCATTTTGACCACCTCCTCACGTCCACACCAAGCGGCATACGACAGCGGTGTTCGGCCGCTCTGATCTGACTTGACCGGGTTGACCTCTTCCCGCTCTAGCAGTCTTCCCACTACCCCTTCATGCCCCATTTCTGCAGCATAAGAGAGCGGTGTTCTGCCGCCACCGCATGGCTTGTCAGGCTTGACCTCTGGTCGCCCGAGTAGCATTTTCACCAGTCCCTCATGCCTGTTTCGGGCGGCATAGCTGAGCGGCGTTATGCCGTCCCCATCGGGGTGGTTAGGGTTGACCTCTTCGCACCTTAGTAGTAATCTTACAACTGAATCATGTCCACTCTGAGCTGCATGGGCGAGTGGTGTCAGCCCGTCATGGCCTGGCTGATCAGGATTGACCTCTTCATGCTCAAGTAGCACTTTCACCACTTCCCGATGCCCATTCAGAGCAGCATACGAGAGCGGCGTTTTGCCGTTATAACCATCTTGGTTAGGGTCCACCTTCTCCAGTGCGAGGAATATCCTCACAACTTCCTCATGACCATTACGAGCGGCATGAGAGAGCGGTGTCTCTCTGTTCTGGTCTTGTATGTCGGGGTTGACTCCTGTATGCCCAAGGAGTATTTTCACGACTTCCTCATGTCCATTGTGAGCAGCCCATATAAGCGGGGTACACCCCCACGAATTCCCTTTGTTGATATCATAACCTCCCATCAGGACATCTACAATTTCTACAATTCCAAAGAAACATGCACAGTCTAGTCCACTGAACGGGAGACCGGAGGAATCCCAATGATCAAGATCATGACCCACTTGGTTTAAAATATATTTGACGGATATGTGGCCATCGTATTCCTCAAACATCTTGAGCGCAAGCGACTTGGAGCAGTCTGAGAGTTCCCTTTTCGCATGTATTCCCCAGTTTAGAGAACAGTATTCTAGGAAGGGAATTTTCTGGGTGCCTGGAGAGGTGTCGGTTGAGAGGGATTTGACCTGTTCGGAATTCAAATAGCTTAGGCAGGCTTCGGCTATTGCTGAGTCAGGCCAACTGAAAATGTCGGAGCGGATAGAAAGATACTCCTGGAGGGTAGGGTGAATAAATCGCACGGTTGAAGGATCCTTGTCCACAGTAATAAGCCCTTGACAGCAGCCCAGCAATGTTAACATTGTAGGGACGTGTTCAGAATTGAACTCCGTGGAGCCTGACTTGATTCCTAGGGCATGGCAGAGCTCATCTGCCGTCAACGGCCGTTCCACATGACTGATCCACATCAAAGCCTCCATCCCAAGTCTCGATTCATTCGCATCTTGAGCCTTTATCCGTTCTATCATCGCACCGTAAGCATCCCTCAATCCCAATCCATCAGTCATTTTGCTGAGCCATTCTCGTCTCTGATTTATTGTCGTTTCATACAAGATTGCTTCGATGCTTAAGGACGCGAGTAGAAACCTAAATATTATTAGTGGATAGTGTGGGGCAGGATAATCAACACCATTGGCCGTACTCACATTCCCGATATATTTTCTGGAATCTTCTCTAGGATGTCGCCCTTCAGACTCTCGTCCATGGCATCTGGCCTTCTGTCCTCAGCTAGCCTAGCACGAAGGTATGTGATGATATCGTCTTTGCTAGGGCATACCGATACACTTATCACCCGTCCAGCAAGACGCTTCTCGATCTCAGCCCGAATCTCAGGTCTTCCTGTCATAAATATTCTCGTACGCGGGGACATTTCCAGAATTTGTTTTAACGAATCAAGAATCTTGACTCGTTCCGCCCCAACACATTCATCAAGGCCATCAATGCACATAAATGCTGGCTGTGAAGATGTGATTAGCTGCAGAATCTTGGCGATACAAATGAACTCCCATTCGTGTCCATAAAATGTATTCATCTGCTTTCGCAAGCCCAACGTTATATCCCCGTGAGCGGTGTCCATTGTTTCGATCATCTGCTTCAGCATTGAACCTAGCACCGAGGTGGCAGAGAGCTGGTTTCGAACTGCGAAGTCAAAGTAAAAAGATGTAACGGCAGTGTTTTGTCCTCTAACTTGATCACGTAGCCTGTCTACTACTAGCGAACTATCGTCGTAGCCGGTTAGCACGAGCTCTCTTCTCCCTTCAGTGAATAACATTTGTTACCTAATAAATGTTTTTCCAACTCCCGGACCTCCAAAGCAAAACAGAACTGCCTCATCGCCTCCACTTTTGCCTTCGGATTCGCTCCATCTTCTAAACTCCTCAGTTTGTATCAGCCATTCCCCGACCCCATTGACCCGGCCCTCTTGAATGTCCCCATGGTGTAAGCCGTGCTCTAAGCGTGATAACATGGTTAAGAGGCGAGATCGATCATTGGAGACCGTGCTATTGTTCCACACATAATTAGAGGAGTTCGCAGAATTGAAGCAGCCGCTAAAATCATTGGGGACATACTAAACCATCTTCCACCCTTTATTGGTCACACTGTTGGGTAGGACGACTTATTGAGTATGGTTAGTTGATGATATTTGTAGTAGAGGAAGAAAGGGAGCGTTTAGACGAAGCAGGGAGGAATTTGTCAGTATTACTGTGGAGTTGTGGGTATCGCTGCTCAAACAGTGGAGAAGAATATTTGGATTAAGCGAGCTGCGGGGTGAAGCTCATACCACTCTGGTGGCTATTGTATCGAGGGTACTGTAGACATATTATTATATACCAGTTCTTGACGGTGCTGTGACTTTCATTTGAGCTGATTTTGGTAACTCGGCTGCCACTAATGCTTTGCGGATCGACATTCATACCGGAGCCGCCCTTATCAGTATGACGTAAATAAAGGCCAGGAGATACCGGCATACTCGAGTGGACACAAGTCTTTGACGCCTATCTTACACTACGAAGCTCTCTCACCACACACAATATGTAGCCACCATGGCTGACAGTGAAAGCCACAACTCCTCACCACAATCGTGATATTTTCAGTATATGGAATCTCTGAGTCGTTACATGGAGCGCTTAAGAAATTCTCCAATGATGCCTGCCCAGTATCCCACCTTAGGAGATATACCGCATTATCTGGTTGAGCACGTTTCCACACTAAGAGGACGAATGAAAGTGCGGCGAAATGTGTGACTTTCATTGTGCCGAGAGTAGTCTTTAAAGGCAGCATTTTCACAAGTGTTTGCTACGGGGCGTCATATTCGAAACTCTTGTCATTTATAATTTATTCAAAGGAAGTAACTAACCGAGAATGGTTACTTTGTAAAAAAATCCTGATTCATATTCTTGTTCTGACTTCTTAGCGCGAAAACGAACTTATCCGGTCAATCTGGTACCACCGGGAGTCAATTAGAGCGGAGCTGCGGGATTGCTACTTGAGAGGTCTGGAAGAAAAGCCTTGATTATGTAAGCGGCCTGCAGAGGTGAAACTCCTCTCTGGTGGCTATCGATTCGGCATATACTGGTGGACAACCCCGGCATCCACCCTAAAGCATGACCTAGAAAACCATAATAACATAAGAAGCTTCAGCCCCACATGAGGTACCCAAGGCACCCTAGTGCCATTGATTAGGAGTTTCGGTGGCTAGTATAATAATACTTGGCTTGCTCAATAAATTGAAGGCGGAAGCTGGGATTCTTTTAAAAAAAAAATTCCCTGAATGTATTCGTATCACTACTGGGTGGGGCATATTATTATATATATAAATTTTTGAACCTCGCCTTCTGTTGTGAAAGGGAAATAAACTCGGAAAGAAGTTGATGCAGAGTGTTTCCTTGCTTGTTATTAAAATTCAATAATATTATTATTACTATCGTTTGCGGGCACCAATCCTAGCTTGGACCTGCGAGCAGGGCCCTCCGACACCCTCGCTATGGGAAATGAATAATTGGAGAATTACTAGGGTATGTATGATACGAAAGTGATCATAGGGACAGGAGTTTGCGGTCCCCATACTCATGACCATCAGAGGGAAAAAATTATTGAATTAATTTCGGTAGGCATAATGCTAAGAAGAGTAAAAAGCTTTGATATCTCAAAACTTTGTTCCTACGATCACTTTCTTCCACCACCGAGTACTTATTACGGTAAAAAACAGGGTCAGTTTTACATGTCCGAAACTACCGTAGAAACTCGTGTTATCCACTATCTCCGCCAGGCGCCTGAATGTCTGTGCTCAAAGACAAAAACCCTTAAGAAGGATTAGTGCTTTCCTCACATGGTCAAGCCCATGCGTGCTGAGTGTGTTGGATCTCGTTAACTGGTATTCGCAATTCTGTTAACCTATCAGACTAGACCTATAGTGGGCTGATGCAAGGATGGACGGAGATTACAATCCAGGCGGAGATAGTGGATAACTCGAGTTTCTACGGTATACCTATTTCCTGTTCACTTTTTTTGGGTTTTTCTGGGTATTCCTGAGCATTCCTTGGCATTATTGGCTTTTCAGACATGGGATATCACTCATATTTCCTATCTAGGCATATTCTTGGCTGTTCACTTTTTTTTCCTCTCATACAAAAATACTCACTGCTTTGGAGCTACAGTTCACCTTCTCCTTCGACTTAATCAATAAAATAAATCCATAGTTCTCTTCCTAAACTCTTCCTCATCATTTCTACGCTGTTATTTTTCTTCTTACATTATTCTGACATTATTGCCGTGCAAGTCTTTCCCTCCTCTTGTTACCTTGACGGTGGTATCCCGCGTCCGGAACCATAGGAGACAAATGGCCGAAGGCGCTAGGACTAGCCTAGCCTACCATAATAAAGTCTTTCGGGCGTGAGACAAACCGTAGTATTAGCATGGAGGCTGCCTTGGAGCAGTCCAGGGAAGCCCCTCCCCGCGTCTCCAAAGAGTGGGGGGGGGGGTATTTTCACATTGATGCATCCTGCTTTCCAATCGTTTTCGACAACTAAACACTGTGAATCCGGCAAAGAGGCCCCTCATTATCGGCCTTATCGAAAGTAATTTTGCTGATAGGTGCGCCAGCCCTTAATCTCCCTAACGTACCCAACTGTGAGCCGAAACACGAAACAAATGGTAACCGGCCCTCTAGCAGGGAGCATAAACCGGTTTTCTGAATGCCGCTCGAGACATTTGTTTCGTGTTACCTTGTGTTTCGGCTCGCCATGGGGTACGTTATTCAATTGCGGAACAATCGCTCTCTGGATGGCTGGAGCCTTCCTCAATCGAACTTGAGAATCCGCTATGAAAGTAAGCCCAAAAAGCACTAGCCGGCGCCGAATTCACCATTGAGAGATTACAGCAACTTAACCATCAGTTCACTAACCGGAAGTCTAACGGGCGATTTATACTATCATACCGGATCGAGTCTAACATAGCCGACACAAGACTGTGCAAGAGAAACCCCATTCAGCCCACTTTCACTCCCCTCTCCGTAAGCTAGGCTGGTGGGTAGATTGTTTGTAATAGTACATTCATTAAACCCCGGTTATCCTATTCTAAAAAAATGCTGCCATTGCAATCCAATTGAACTGAAAATCTTTTTTTTGGGGAAACCAACTCATTATACTTGTATCATCATCGAAAAGGGTAAAAAAAAACCTGAAAAACAAACCAAAACTCCCGCAACGACTCGATGAAAATAATACGATCCCATACCTCCACTTCTTCTGCCGCAGACGCTTCCTCTTCCTCCTCCTCCTTCCTTATCCGAGCCTCAATCTTTGCCTTCTCCGCGGCCCTCACGCGCATCAGTGTGATACCTTTATAACGTATTCCACGCCATACCAAGCGCCTGGCATAGCGAGCCATCCACCCAAATACTGGCCACAATTTTAATCTGGACTGAGGTTCAGCCAATCACATTGCCGAAACTTGCAGATGGCTCGCTATGGCGTGGAGGACGTTAATCTGGGCTCTGAGGAATAGCGCTCCTGTTAAACGGGGATCCTCTCAGCGTTCCGGCTCAAAAATTATAAACAGATAATACGTTCAGCGTGAAGAGTGAGAGAAACGTGCTTTGGGATCAAGAGAGGTATATCGAAGACAGACTTGTATTAGGTGACCTGACCTTCTTACAATCGTGGGTGAGCTCGACCCTTAAATACAAAAATAATGAGTACTTTGCCCGGAGTCTCAAGAACATAAAATCAAACCATAGCTACTCTTTCGCAAAACATACCATTCCCCAACATGCTCGGTAATCCTTCCCCGCTACTTCTTCACCGCTTCTTCCTCACCGCTGGTTACATCGTCGGCCCCACTTCTCGGATCAATCACCGCATATCAGACTAGGGGGTGAATTGTCCGATATCGGAGTGAGCGCCGGTGAAATTTAATACCGGCGAAGCTAGCAAAGGAAGGGACCCGATTGAGTTCAGGATCCCGAGAAGTGGCCGTGGTGGTTTTTGCTGGGGTAGATGGTTTCGGGGAGTCTTCTAGAGTTTGTCGTTTTGGCTTGGGCAATGATGATGTAGGTGGTCTAGGAAAGGGATGGTGGTGGTAAGAGATGTCTGTGTTGAAACATACTACAGCAGGTCTAGTGTTTCGCATTCTCACTGGAACCAACCGGTGTTTGGAAAACTCTTTCTTCTGTTTGACTTATATAGCGCAAACACTGGTTGTTTGGAGATGGAACAGACGAGCACTAGCTACATACTTTGACACTCTTTATGTATCTCAATAGTTTAGGATGTGAGACAGTGGAGGATTTCCTACTTTTCATTCGGTCCTTTCCTTTTATGTCTCTGTCACTTTTGGCCGACTCTATCTCTATAAGAGATGCTCTTGTTCGTCTCTTTCTTTTCTTAACATCATTCGATCATCTCTCAATTCAATCTCTTATTTTATATCGTCTACTCTTTGTTCGCTCTTTAGATACAAATCTATTCTGTCTCTTCTGCTCGCATAGCTGCTCCCTTCCAAAGTGAATACAACGGCAATCACTTACGCACCAAAATTTGTCGGTCTGGTTCTTTACCGCTTGCCCAGACGAGGTCTTTGAAGGCTAGGTCGAGGGTGTCGAGAATTGCAGCGTGGGCGGCCACGATGGAGGTGAAGACTATCAATGCAGACTAAAGCTTCTTTTCCTTCTCCGGCTTTGTTAGTGGGACGACGCAGTCCTGTATCGCGCCATATTTCGAGAATGCGCTGCACAGGTGCTGTTCGTCGATGTGGTGGTATCCCTTGCGCTTCCAGCGGACTCTCAATGTGCGATCGATTTCAGAGAACACACTCTGCCATTTCAGAGTGCTGTGCCAGGCAAGTTGGCATAGCACAAGGCACTCCAAGTGCCAGCAACGCTAGTAGCCATCCAGAGCTGGCCCAATCCCAGCTGTGGCGTGAGTGCAAACTCTAATAGATGCCTGGGGGATCTGCCAGCTAGTGTGGTGGAAGTCCGGCCTGGACACGGCAACGGTGTGCCGTAAGAACTCGAATAATCGGACCGTGTGCTAGGACGTCGGACTTGCCTCTCCTAGTAAGGTCTGGTGTTTTTTTCTTTCTCTTTTATCCCGGAGGGGCAGATTTTTGGTGCGTTTCCCTCCCAGTTTCCAGAGGAGGAAATTCCGGACTACCTAGCACAAGGATCGTTAATTCGAGTTCCCACGGTATTCCTTGCCGTTGCTCTCCCCACCCTCCTTCTCCCCGTCTCCATCGACCATAAATTTGTCTTCCTTCTCTTCCTCCTCCTCCGCCGCCGCATCCCTCACCGCTCGGGGGTACGCACCTCGCAAAGCCAGACAAGGGGTTGCAGACGGGGGTGACAACGTATATATGCTTTCACCTCTCATAGCGCTGCAGCTAGCTGGTGTGCCGGGCACTTCACCTTCGGCCCTCAGCCAACCGCTTCCTTCGGCGCTAGAAGTTCTATCACGCTCTTATGGTTATTCCTGCTTGCTAACATGAGAGGTGTTTGGCCCCGATCGTCGGGTTTGTCGGGGGTTACATCTTGCCGCGCGAGGAGCATCTTCACCACGCGATCACGCCCCCCCCTAGCAGCAGCGAAAAGAGGTGTATGCCCTTGATTATCTTGCCTATCCGGGTTGACCTCTTTCCGTCCAAGGAGAATTTTCACCAGTCCCTCATGCCCGTTGGAAGCGGTATGGTGGAGGGGAGTTTTGCCGTCATTATCTTGCGAGTCAGGATTGACCTCTTCGCGCTTGACTAGTACTTTCACAACGCTCTCACGCCCATGCCAAGCAGCATGCGAGAGCGGTGTTTCGCCGAAAATATCTTGTGGGTCGGGGTTGACGTCTTCGTGCTCGAGTAATGCTTTCACAATGTCCCCACGCCCATGCCAAGCAGCTGGCAAGAGCGGTGTACCGCCGCCATAATTACGTTTTTTGCTGGGATCGACATCCAGCAGTCCCAACAGGATCTTGACCACTTCCACATGTCCGTTGTCAGCTGCATATGCGAGGGGTGTTTCGCCGGTATTATCTTGTGTGTCGGGATTGACCTCTTCCCACCCAAGCATCTTCCAACCCCAATCCATCAGTCATTTTGTCGAGCCATTCTCGTCTCTGATTTATTGTCGTTTCATACAAGATTGCTTCGATACTTAAGGAAGCGAGTAGAAACCTAAATATATCTAATGTTGGGTTGGAGAAACCAGTTGCCAATTGGGCAAAGCACACCGGAGCCGGCAAGGAAGAATCATTGGGTTCCTGGGGGATGGCGGAAAAAGGTATCGCCGGTTGCTGGGGCAGTGGGGGGGCCATAGCTCCCAAGGGCGGGGTCCGTGTACTCCATGGGACTTATAGCACCCACCGTCTCTCCCTGTTCTGCAGACCACCACGCTTCCTACAGACCACCGCGTTTCCTACAGCTGCAGCTCGCGTTCTTTATCCTCCACAAAACACCAGAAAAACTCATTCTCAATTCACATTTACCACCCCCCACCAAGTACTACCCCCAACTAAGCACAGACAATGGCCCCTAGAAGAGTTACAACGCGTAGAGAGAGCTCGACACCATCAAATCAACCGGGGGCCAGAGGAGGTATACGGAAAAATACGCGTCACGGTCAACCACCAAACCGTTACGGCTCCCAACCAGAACTATCTACCTCCATGGCAGAGAGCGAGGGAACCTTGGCAGCCTCCAACACGAGCCACGAAGGAGAGCCTAGCACACCTCAATATAGCTACTCGCCTCCCAGCAACCAAGGAGGAGACACACCGGCCCCATCCCCACAGAGAGCCACTATGGCCGAAGCCAGAACACGATTATCGACAAGCCTATTGGACTCGTCCCCATTATCAGTACCTACATCTAGTAGCCCAATTAACCTCAACACCATGTGGGAACTCATCCAGACCCATCAACAGGAGATTGTAGACCGCGTTCTCCTCCAGCTTAGCACTCAGGGTACCACTCGGACGCGCAGATCAATCCACCCACACCTACCCCAGCAAGCAGCTCCGGGCACCCTAGCCCCGCAACCAAACCCTACTCTCATACGAATAGCAGAGCTCGAAGCACAAGTCAAAGAATTAAGAGGAGAAACGGAAAGGGAGCAAACAACCCCGGCAGAACGGAGAGGTACTGGTACGTATGACCGAACCCCATTTGCTGCCACGGCAGGTAGTGAGAGCGGATCCCCCAATGCGGACTCAGTGGAGGTGCTATTCCCGGGAGTCGAGTGGAGCACTCATCAGCAAAAATTTAACATGTGTCTGACGCGCGGGCGCTACGTCCTGACGTATCACTCGTCAATTTTTTCGTCCCCTGCCTTCCGTGCGTCCTGACGTGAGTTTTAACGCCCGTTGCATCTGAAAGCTGGGTTTCACTCCACTGGCATCCAGGTGCCTCCCCACCACCCATGGCACTAATGTATCGTCTGGACGCCCCTCTTCCTTCCTACCCTCTTTCCTATGTCCCGACGCCTCCCCAATACACCATCTTTCTATTCCCCTTCTGGGTCTCCTCCTGATGCACTCTCTCACTCAGAGAGCGACGTACAATCTCTTTCGGGGGAGCAACGTACTAGTAGCTCTAGCCCATGATACTAGTAGTACTACTTGTAAATTTCACCCACGGTCTGACTAGCGTAATTCATGAAATTTCAATTTCTATGTCTACTAGTATATACTACTCCTGATCTCTTTCGTCTATATACTGATCTCTTTCCAACCTCCTGGCTCCGCCATTTCCCACGCCCTGGCTCCGCTGTTTCCCAGGCACAGGCTCCGTCATTTCCCACGCCCTGGCTCCGCCGTTTCCCACGCCCTGGCTCCGCCGTTACCCACACCCTGGCTCCGCCGTTTCCCACGCCCAACTTTAATAACTTATATACATCCGTGTTAAATCAGATAGGACCAGCCCCCTTTTGCGTGGTTCAAAAGATCTCGTTAAACTTCCTTAAATCGATCCTGCTGTTGAGAGGCCAGCGCCGGTCCGTTTCTGGTATGAGATGTGCTAGGCCTATGATCGTTCCTATATGCACAATTGTCAGTTCCCGGGCATCATCCCTCAGATGAACCGTCACAAGGCCGTGTACGTCTGACGGGCGCCCTGAGTTAACCACACTCATCAATTGAACGCCTGCAAGGCGGTAGACAGTTTCCTGGTACGTGTAATCCCTGATTTTGAAAAGAGCTATGAGCTTCGCCAGGACACGCCCCCTAAGCGCACCATACGTCTGCTCGCCACCAGCCTGTATCCAAATAGAATGACTCCTGCTCGCCTGGTTACGGAAGAGTCCAGTACCAGTACACCGGGCCCAGTGTATGTCGTAAACATTGGTTTCCTGGAACGCAAGCACTGGGGTTTCAAGTGTCGTCATTAGTTCAACGGGTAGCGATCGAAGTACCGCCAGATCTTCAGGAAGCCGGCGCCCGAGTGGCAGGTTCAGTCGGCTATATCGTATGAATTCTCGACAAATTGCTTCCAGGGCGATATCGGACACTCTGCTAATATCGACGACGTTGCGTATCTCATCACGACGTCTTTTCAGAATCCTAAGATAGGCAGGTGGGACTGACGCGGTTCTCGTTTTCTCTAAATGCTGGACTACCTCCGCTGGTAGATCTGCTCCGGTACGTCGCAGGAATTCTAAGTTCAAAAGTCTCATCGCGATCGCATGCTGCCGGCCGTAGCTGCTTAGTATCTGTCGAGCTGGTTCAATTTTGTTTGAACGTCGATACCCGTCCTTGATCTGCTCCTTGTGCGCGAGCTCTCCAAACTCGGTAGAATACATAGGAATATTGCCAAACTGGTAGATGTGCTCGCGAAAGTGAATTATTAGATGCATCTAAATAAAGTTGAAATGGGATTCGGCGTGGATCATGTCCATACATTGGTCGTTTTCTTCTTGGCGGTCTTCCTTGCGTACCCGGGGCCTCTTCGATCTAGCGACTGACTGGTTTACTAGCGTACGCTGGCGGCGTAGCTCCTTGCGCCACTCATCAGCCTTGGCCTGCGTCTGTTTCGATATCCTAAACTCCAAGAAGATATTTTTCGTCTCATGGAAACGCTTCGCATAGTTTTCCATATACTGTATGGTCTTGTCTGTATGGCTTGAGTATTGAGCCATCATGCTAAAATCAAGTAGCGACCCGACGCAGATAAGCGCACGTTTGAAAGGTTGTACTTGTGTGGTATCAGGCTGTCTCCATGCCAAGGCGAGGACTCCCAACAGAGACCGCCCTAGAACCCTCATCACCTTTTCTTGCCACTGTGTAATCTCACAATAAAGCTTTTTTGGGCGCATAGAATCCCGGGTACGGCGGCAAAGCCTTCCAGGCGTCGGCGAACGCCTGCTGTCGTGAGTGTTTCTTGAGAAATCCCTGTATCCATTCCATCATATACTTGAATAGTCCTAGATAAATCGTATGTAGCAAATCCGGCATGTGCTGATTAGGCGCCGAAACTCTTTCAAGTCCTTGAAAAATATTTTGCCCCGTCTTTATACCAAGGCGTTTGTAACGTTTGTTTCTTGTGTAATTTCTAGCCCGATGATGATTGGTGCCGGTTCCTAACTCATGAGAAGGGAACTCAAATTCAGGACAGGCGTCGGTTTTTATCCCGTGTAGTGCGGCGTTTTCCACATGGTCAGCAATCCACCCAGACAAGATCGGGAAGCATCTCTGGATTTTCCCGTCGGCACAGTCTATTGGGACGCCCTCTACCGTAGTATCTCTCAAGGGCTCAAAGATGAGTTCGCATACACCCTGAAGGGTGTCGGCATTATTCTGTCTCTGGAGTTTGTCTGCTGCAGGGATCTTGGCGAGTTTGGACGGAACGGGCAATAGCGCAAGAAGGAGAACTGCCATTGATCCAGGTCTGTTATGTCTAGTCGACGGAAGATTTCCGATAGTAATGTAGACTGGCCATGCCTTCCTGTCCCCCGAGAAATTGGTGAGATGCGTCTGATCAGATATCCCAATGATTGGAACCACCGTCACCCCATCGGAAAGTGTTTCCTACGCACTGTAAACAACCTTAAATGAAGGAGGGCGGAAAACTATACTTGAACGTCCCACCACCAGTCGGCCGTATGCATTTCGGCATATATTCTCTGTCCATTCTGATCGAATTCCCTGCGCGGCGCATATACTAAGTCATCTCGCTAGGTTATCTGCCGAAGAAGATATCTCACGCAGTCAAGGATGTTGCGATAGAAGAATGGTAACGTGCTCTTGCCGTCCTCACTGGCAACTTGTCCTTCGAACCATCGTAGATATGGGCCATCCGGATCCAACGATCGAAGAAGTTTCTCCAGCATATACATGGAGTTATAGCCAATTGACGCCGGGTCACCGAGATCATTTGCAAAGTAATCATTGATCTGCGACTTCGAGGATTTACCCTCAATGAACCAAGATGCAAGTTTGAACCCCTTCGCACTGGTGAATGGAGCCCATGTGTCCTCGTACAGTTTGAAATGTTCTTGCTCATATCCGTTGACATCTCCAATTGCTTCTCCGGCGCGTTCATAATGCGTCTGTTCAGCAGCAGACGAAGATGGGTTGTCGCTAAGTGCGTGAGTATCGGAGTCGTACGTAAGGTCATTAATTGCGTAGCGTTCATATCCGGCCGGATCACTGGCAGGATCTGATTTGTAGTCTGAATCGGGGCGCTCGCGTGGTTCATTCAAGTTCTGATGAATTATGTCGGTTCCGGGGTCGTCAATTTAATTCGGAGGCGGATTTCGTGGGTAGAAGCAAGTATAATATCGAGATCTGCATGCGCTTTTCGGAGGTGTGCCTCGTATCGGCCTGCACCCATGTATCTTCGACGACAAAATGAACATTTGACCGGCATTGAAGATTTCAGCTCTGTTGATTTCAGGAGTCGTGTGTATATTCTGAGGGTTAGCGTAACCTGAAGGTTGTGGCCATCGTGATCTTAACACGTAAGGGTGAGAAGCTGGGCCGGCGCCGCGCACGCTTTGAACAATCACAGTGGAATTGGTTTAGCGTTGTTTATCGCGCCATCACGTGGGTTCAGCTGTTTATCACTTGCGTTCCATTTGAAACAGATAATGACCGAAACACTAATGCGCCTGAACTGTCAATCCTTAATTCATCTTGAAATCAACTCAAACAATTCATAATGGTTTCAACCTCTCTTGAACGTCTGCGTGTTGTATATAGAATGTGGGTTGATCCTGGTGGAATGGAGTTCATACCAAGAATAATCTCACAACGCCCACAATATCCACCAATATCCACAGCATCCACTATCTTCACAACATAAAACTCGTATCTTTCAGAAGACTATCTATATAGACTAAAATTCAATCGACATGGCGCAAAATATTAACAATGTACTTTACATCCACATGGCGAATCCGGGAGTGGCCAGGCACCTCCGCCGGGGCAGACCTATCAACTTCCGCCGAACTCTCTGGTAGGGCAAATTAGTATCAGTCGCTCGAATCCTGACAGTACATCAATTACGGCTCATAAATCGAACATGGGGTTCTCTGCTATTCCAAAGGACCCGGGTATGCAGCATGGCGGGACCTTGCGAAAGATCTGATAATACCAAGGAACTATGTGCCGGGAGTCAGGGCCAGTATTTATCCTGACGCCGACTTCAAGCTAATCGTGGCAGGTATGAGGAGATTGCGCCCTGCATGTGATGAACTCGCCAAAAGCATCGGCTGCGAATAATCTGACTCGTATGCAGGAGATCAATGAGGCAGTCGTTCAACTCGTTAATGACTGTGTGACACAGTTGTTTACCACAGTAAAGACTCAGGGAGCTGGTGCCGCCCAGGGTCAGCCGGGAGTCCCCTTTGCGCAGGTGATTGTTCCAGGGAATTTACTATCAACAAACGTCCCAGCTCAGTGGGGTATTGCAACAGCTGTGCGGAACGTTGCCCCAGTTCTCCAAAACGCTCCCCCAGGCAACGCTCCTCCTAATCCACCCAGGAACAACTAAGCACGAGTACCACCCCCGTACCTCACGTAGCCCTATTTCCCCACTGGCAAAACGCTTCCCCGGCCAACGCTCCTCCCTCTCCACCTGCGAACAACCAAGCGCAAGGACCACACCCCATACCTCACGTAGCCCTATTTCCCCACTGGTAAAACGCTCCCCGGCCAACACTCCTCCTGATCCACCCGGAAACAACCAAGCGCCAGGACCACACCCCGTACCTCCCCGACCGGTTGCTGACCCTGCCCCTCCAGTTGATGACCCTGCGTTACCAGTTCACGACCCTGCATTACCAGTTAAAGACCCTGCTCCGCCACCTATCGCACTGCCCCCCCCGGCAAATCGCGCTATGGCCAACATTATGCCAACAGGTTAGTTCTTTTCTAAATTATCTGCGTGTTTCATGCCCTCACTTACTAACGAAGAGAATACAGATTGTAGGGCTCTACTTGGGCGCCCACGTGCTGTGCATATAGCTTATGTCCTGCCTTCGAGACATGGCCTGGGGCTGTCAGCGGAATAAAGGGCAAAGGTAAACGTCCCTGCAAACCCAAGAGTACTCCATTGGCGTCCCCCCCACATCGCTGGTGTAGAGTTTCCCAAGCTAGATTCCTATAACATCCGTAGACTGTCAGCAATGATTTACAGAACCATAGCCTACCGCCGGATTCGCTACATCATTGGCGCTACTGGCGAAGGTCGTAGAAGGCTGCGCAGATCTCCCAATCAGCCATTAACCTTCATAGAGTATATCGTTATTGGGCGCGATGAAGACTTACGCACCTTGCTTCTGTCTAATTCAGGTCTCGAATTACCCCTCGACCTTTTGGTATATTGCTACCGTGATCGGAATGACGAGAGACCAGTCACGGTAGAGCCGAGTAGCCTCCCGTATCTCGATCCACAAGCCGTCCGCCATTGGGCTCGTGACATCCAGGGGGCACGAATAGGCCAGCCGCATTTTCGAGAACTGGAAGTAGACGCCGGACATGATGGTGGGCAGGGTGATGAGCCTGAGGACGAAGAAGCGCCCGGGGATGATACGTCTAATATTTCGTCCTCGGAATCTGTGCATGAATCGGAGGACATCACTGGAATATTGCCATCCTCCGTGGGGGAATCCGCTGAATCGCCGGCGATCCGTATCTCGTTTGCCGTCAAATCATGGAGTTTGCTGAATCGACAGCTGCCATTGGATTTCCTTCATCGCCCTACTCAAGTCGGCAAAGAGCGTAAGCGCGGGCTCATTTCGATACCGAAAATTGCGACGATGAAACGCCCAAGAGACTATGCTAGAGTTCTACCAATCAGTTTTTGAAAGCCAAGGAGGTACGGAAGCACGACCCTCAGTTCGATGAGCAGTGGGTTAGCGGTTTGTTCTGACATTTCATAGGGATGTTTGTTTCCTGTTCTCTTTCGCGATGAGTTTAGCGATGAGTTCAGCATGTAGATTGTTTACTAGATGCACCTAGGCATGTAATAGTAGTTTAGTTTCATAGTGTTGCCGAAAGGATGTTCACCCTAGATAGCGGATGAGCAGTGCAGATGTGACGTGCCGTGGGGGGGTATCGACGATGGTGCGCCAAGACTTCGACATCGGAAGGGTAGCGACCTCACGAATTATAATTTCACGGCTCTTATTGCGGCTTAAACCCCTATTGAACATACAACGCCGATTGACATCTTACCCCGTAGGGCTACCCCCATATTGCACTCGCGATCCCCATGACGGCCAAATTTCTATTCAACGTACAGTCACACCGCACCGCACTTTCTTATGGTTGTCCACTGGCACGAGGAGTATAAGAAGGCCATCCTGCCCCTGGCTCTCCCCATGCTCAGTTCCACACAAACTGATCGTCTCCCCTCGTCAATCCTTCGTTTGACATCCTTTCTTTGAACACCCACGACGCCACACGCCTGAAAACCCAGAGCGTGAATTTACACAAACCTCCTACTCATCTTGATGAATAGTTCTTACGAATCATTCTTACGCCACGCATCCAATGGCAACGTTGAAAAAAATACAAACCCAGGCGCAAAAGACTAAGTAAGGACTATCTCTACATCAATTCAAGAGCGCATTATCTCAACATCTCCGCTGCTCTCAGGCGTCATTCCATCCAAACACCCGCAGACGGCGAAGCCACCGATGCCAAGTGCAGAAAACCCTACCCGCGAATAGCTGCGACTGCCGGTGAGGCGTCGAGAATATAAGAAATCTTCCATATTATCAAGACCACCCATTCTGTACCGTCAATCTATCAACTAACAGTTACGTGGACAGTCGTTCATTGATGTTGGACAAAAGGTCTGCATTTGAACCGGCGGTGCAGGATTCAAGGTGGGTGAATGCAGACATCCAGTACTACGCATATACCAGAAAGTTCAGTCCTAACTGTAGGTGGGATCAGGGGGACGCGCTATGGCGAAATTTCGTAGGCCAACGGCTGGTGTGGTTTCCCCAACCGCGACGGGCGCAAGGGTTCATACACGACGTGGGGCGATCAAATCAAGGGCTACATCACGACGCTCTCATGGAAACCCGGGTCCCTGACTGACGATCAATTGGACTCAGTCATCATTTTCGCAAGCTCCCTTCCCCCAGTCAAAGTCCAGATTGCACGTATAAAAAACAAGCACCGCCAAGAAGATGTTGCAGAATTTGAACGCCAATTAAGGCACTGAGTCAGGGATATATGTAGAAAGCTTGAGGCGACGATGGATCGTCTGTAGGCGGAGGGCCGAGAAGCTGGATTGGACGCTGACACGGAACATCAGAGTAAGTTCTCATCGCCAGCTACGGTACGTTTCGCTATTCGGCGACTAGTACTAACTATTTTTTCTAGCAGTTCAATGCGATTGGGCTTCTCCATATTGCACAAGGGCGATAAGTCTCCACATTGTTCGTCGGACGGGCGCTCCTAAAGCTAACCACCCTTTCTTAGACTACTGCTGGTATGCCACCGACCCCGCGAACAGATCGCGTGGGGCGTCCTGGCATCACCCAACGTAAAAACCATATTCCAGGTTCTCAAGCGACATCATGTAGAGGAGGCAATCGGTTATCCTCGATATCTCATCGGGCGGACCGGGCACG
>NESQ01000264.1:0-133154 GCA_003070745.1 Tuber borchii
GGGCCGGTCCATCTGGTGGAAGGGGGAAAGGTCCGGGGAAAAAATAGCTGGATCGTGAATAGCCACATAGACCTAGAGACCTACTATTATGTATATTAGAATCGGCGGTGTATGTGAAAATAAAAGCGTGGCGAGGAAAGGCAGAACGAGGCGAAGCACTATGCAAAAGTAATAGGTAGAAAGATTCTGATTCTAGGGAAGAGTTCGCGTGAAATATAAGAGGTAGCAGAAAGTGAACGAGCGCGGTAACGCCAAATCACGATTTCTACCGTATTCGTGTGATCTCGAAGACTGCACCACCCCTTGGAGCATCCAGGACGGACCAGAATGATGCGAGAAGCTAAGGAGCTCGGCTCGAGTGGCTCCGGGAACAAGAGTATGGTGGCTGGAGCAACCGGAGGGCTGCTGAGGCGCGTTGTAGCTGGATCCGGGGGTTGAGATCCAAGCCGGGATGAGACTGGATGCTCATGATCCAAACAAGTAACGAACGAGGTTGCCAAGGTCCATGGCAACGAGGACCCGTGGGGTTGGGTGGCCGCGCAAGTGCAGACCAAGGGAAAACTGAAGTCGGATGGGGATGGACCAAGGGGATTCATGGGCCACAAAAACGTGGACCAGGGGGATTCAGGGGCGACTATGGGGTGGACCAGGAGGATCAGGTCCACGCAAGCACAGAGCCGAGGGATAAAGGTCAGCACAAGCACGGACCGGAAGGGGAAAGGCCCGCGCAAGCGCGGACCTGGAAGGCGAAGATCCATGCAAGCACGGACCAGAAGAATAAAGGCCCGCGCAAGCACTGACCAGAAGAATAAAGGCCCGCGCAAGCGCGGACCTGGAGGGTGAAGATCCATGCAAGCACGGACCAGAAGAATAAAGGCCCGCGCAAGCGCGGACCTGAAGGGTAAAGGTCCGCACAAGCGCAGGCCGGGAGGATCAAGGTCTGGGCAAGGGAAAATCCGATTGCAACGAAAGTGTACTGGTCAACATGGGAGAGCAACAGAGGTGTACGGGTAGAAAGTAGGGGTCCGCCAGAGACGAACAAGGGAGAGCGGAAACCAAGAACGATGGGCCAGTAATCCCACGAGGTGCAGATGGAAATCGGTATCTAGCTATTGGGGATCGGAGTTGAAATACATTTTGCTGATGGAGCACTAAAAGGCTGTTATCCGGCCCACTTGGTTTCGACAATGAAAGTTCGAGACCCAAGAAAAGGTTTAGTAGATAGACTGGTATTAGTAGATAGACTATATGTTGAGAACTCGGGGAAGATCAGCGATATCACGGGACTTGTTACCATTACTTTGGGGACGGCGAAAGGCCCAAACGGAACAACCGAGATAGTCGTTAGTATCAAACGGATCATGGGCATGGCGCATTTAGTACCCGAGACTAGTGGTACGGATAACAACTGCTGGTATGTAAATAGTAGGATTAATTTAGAAACATTTAATAGAATTTATTGAAAACTTTACAGTAGAAAGAAAGAAACAAAAAATAGTATGAAGGGGACGCGTAGCAGTGCATTTTGAGACACCTAAAGATATCGATGATGAACTAACCGAGGCCACAAATAGGAGTGGTACAGAAAGGCAAAGCGAATCATGAATGTCAGGAGAAGGACGAGAGGAGGCACAAAACATAGGGGCTTCAGTGAAATAAAACAGATTTGGCACGCATACTTTGGAAACAGAAGAGTGTGTGGGGCCGGTACATGGGTAGAGAGTAGATGTTATGACCTGAAGAACGTCCCCCAGGGGACGAAATCCATAACGGAGAAATCAAGGAGAAGAGAGAGAGAGCAAAGTGCGATATAGGACGCTGAGAGAGACGAGGTTGTTCCGGACGCGCGCCAGGGGTAGAAAGTGCATGTTATGATATAAAGAACGTCCCCATGGGGACCAAATCCATAACGGAGAAATCAAGAGGAAGGGAGAGCGCTAAGGGCATGATGGGGCGCTGAGACAGGCAAGGTTGTTCCGGACGCGCACAGGTACAAAGCGGACGCACAATAGCCAAAATGGCCTAGATGGAAATGCAAAAAAAAACAGGGGTCAGTTAAGTGAGACCTCCTCGCTAGTGGAGCAAGCTAGGGGCCACCTGCAAAAGAGGACGATAAATGGCGCCGAAGGCATATATAGGGCTTTCAGAAAGCCTGTTGGGTCTTTAGGAAAGGCGGTAAATGAATGAGGGACAGGAGAGACCGGGGGAGGTGGTATTACTAGCAAATACAGGGAGATATGTAGGTAATACATGAGGGAGAAATTTTTTTTGCTGATGCAGGAAGCCTGACAACTATATTTAAGACCTACTATTTTCTAAACTTAGAGAGAGTAGACTTTGACAGACAGAGTTTTCAATATAATTGGTTGAATAGTTACTTCTTCAGTTCGCTTCAAGAATCTTTAGTATTTTAGTTAGTCTACCAAATACCTACTATTAGGAACCACTTAGTAGTTGTGAAATAGTAAGAAGTTTGTTACAATAATCTAGTTCAAGCCTCTGGTACTTAATCTTGCTGGTTAGCACACTTTACTATAAAACTAGTACTATTAACCTCTCAGAATATGGTACCAGCTAGTGGGGCTGTTACAGCTACTAGAGAGAATAATTATAGAAAACTAGTGTATCTATTGTTAGTGCAATAAGTTTTCTACTTTGAGCTATAATAATAGATCTATATATAACTCTAATTTATCTGCTTTTTTGTTTTTAAACTAGACATATTATTTAGCTCGTGTGCGAGTAAGAAAGTACGGTAATTCTACTCTTATTTTCATAGTTCAAAAAGATAAGTAAACTCTGTATAGTGCAAATAAAAGCATCCCAAATTATTAACTCAGAAAGCTTGTTAAATTTAAGAACTAAGCAATCCTTATTATATTTCTCTTCTGGTAATTGAGTAGTGTAAATTCTACCTCAAACTCTTTCAATTATAAATAACAACCTATGAGTCTAAAAAACTCCCATCTAGTCTACTACTATCTAGTCTTTATAGGAAAGATACTATTCTAAGGACTATTACTTGAATTGCTTATTAAGGAAAGACTTTTTCATGCAATATAATAATGATATCCTTCCTCAGCAAAGATTTTTCATAGAATCATATTATATACATAAATTCTAAAAAGATAAGCAATTCCACAACTATGAAAACACAAGTTATATTACAATATCATAATATTATTAGATATATTGCTGTAATTTATCAATTCTACCATATGCTGAATTTCAACTGATAGCCTCGCTCCCCAGATCTGAACCTAATTGAGAATGCTTGGCATATTTTAAAAAATATGCAGAAGCACCAGCTACTCTCAGTAATGATAGGGTAAATAGTGAAAGTTATTATTGAAAAATGACATAGGTTTCTTGAAGTGAAAATACATATTAGCAGATCTAATATCAGAATCAATTGCTACTATTATTGTTACTACAGGTAAATATATCTATCAATTAGTTTTTTTCTATTTTTCTATTTTTCTAATTTTTTCTTTTGAATAATCTTATATTTATTTTTATTATTTCTCAAATTATATAATATTATATAATTTTATTAAAATTCAATTATTGTAATTGTTTCTTATCTTTTCAAGTCTTTTATCTCTCTACATAATACCCAAGTAGCTAATTATAGTTTTCTGTATCTCTCATGTATTCTCTCCTAGTATACCAGTCTTACTATCTCACATAATAGTAGTATTTTTGCTACTATATTCATCTTCTTCTTGTCAAGGATGAGTAGAAACTGAATATTTTTATAAATAAATACTATATGCTTCCAGTATTTTATCAAAACAATTATGTTTCCAAGTCTCTCTTTAATTATAATTTCCCTCTTAATGGTTTAACATAGTTAGTTAATAGTAAATTGGCAATTTTACTACTTCTAATAATAGAGTAAGATAACTTGTATCTTTTTTTAATCATATTTTAATATTAAAAGACTATTTTTATAATTATCTTTCTTTCAATAGCCTCTTTTATCTTTTCTGGATTTTTGTGTTAAATGATAGATTTAATAATAAATATTGAGATTTTCTTTGCTGTAGTTAATCTTATTTTCTTTGTCTCATAGCCTAAAGAGTTAATGTATAACAAAATCTAACTATTATTAGCAAAAACAAATCTGTATTTTCTGCTCCAGGGCGAGCCATATAGTTGAATTTTACATTTTGGCTAATCTTGAGTGACCATGATTAATCTTGATATTTCCTATTGTCACACCTCTAGATCAGATACTAATCTTAATTTTAGCAAAATATGGGCTATTTTTATCAATAACTTATAGACATTGTACATTACAAAGTTGAATGTTGTGAACTTAAAAATCTCATCAGCAAAAAAAAATCTGTCTTTTGTGCTCCACAGTGAGCCATGTCGTTGAGTTTTACGTTTTGGCTAATCGCGAGTGACCCCAGTTAATCATGATGCTTCCGATTGTGTCCCCTAATGATCAGATACAAATCTTAATTTTAGCAAAATATGAGCTATTTTTATCAATATCTCATAGACATTTTACATTACAAAGTTGTATGTTATGAACTCAAATTTCTCAACTTCGGTATGTAAAAAGTCCATGAGTTCTTAATAAAAGTTGCTCATATTTTGCAGAAAACAGAATTAATATCATCTTCTTTAGTCAAACTAACGGGATTTTTAATATCGCGATCATAGGACTGACGATGTGCCAAAATGTAAAACTCAATGACATGAGGCACAAGGGGCAGGCAGTTTTTTTGCTGATGCTCAACTTTGGTATGTAAAAGGTCAGTGAGTTCTTTATAAAAATTGCTCATATTTTGTAGAAAATAGAATTAATATTATATTTTTAAGTTAAACTAAAGATATTTTTAATATTGTAATCATAGGACTCACGATTTGCCAGAATGTAAAATTCAGCGATATGAGATACAGGAGGCATGCTGTTTTTTTACTGATGATAACTCCATTATTTTCTGCATTGACATTAAATATTCCCTATTTATAACTCTTTAGCAATGTATAAACCTGTCATTTACCTTCGTTATTGCTACAGTTTCCTATTGGGTAGTACTTTCCTTTACTCACCTATTTGCACCCTCTATTTCCTGTACCCAATTAAGATACTCTATATTGTCCTACTATGTATTACTGGATTAGTATATCAGTAGCGATCTCTTGTTTGTTTGATTCTATTACTAATTTTGTTTGTTATATTTTGTCACTTCTATAACCTTATTTAGAACTTAGAAAGTTTCACTACTCATTTAGTGTAGCTTTGTATTTTGCTTTCACTCTTTGGACAGGATATTTCATTATATTTTATTTGTATTTAAAGAGTTCAAGAACCCCTATAGATTTAAGCTCTTAAATCTCACAGAAATGTTCTTTTAATACATCAGCAAAAAAACAGCCTGCCCCCTGTGCCTCATGTCATTGAGTTTTACATTTTGGCACATCGTAAGTCCTCTGATCGCGATTTTAAAAATCCCATTAGTTTAACTAAAGAAGATGATATTAATTCTGTTTTCTGCAAAATATGAGCAATTTTTATGAAGAACTCACGGACCTTTTACATACCGAAGTTGAGAGATTTGAGTTCATAACATACATCTTTGTAATGTAAAATGTCTATGAGATATTGATAAAAATAGCTCATATTTTGCTAAAATTAAGATTTGTATCTGATCATTAGGGGACACAATCAGAAGCATCATGATTAACCGGGGTTACTCGTAATTAGCCAAAACGTAAAACTCAACGACATGGCTCACCGTGGAGCACAAAAGACAGATTGTTTTTTTGCTGATGTATACTACAAGTTGAATTATCACTATATTAGTTCCTCATCTTTCTTATATCTCTTATAAAGATTCCATCAACACTTTCCCTCCTGTCCTTCAGTATTACTAAATCTCCCTCTGGGAATCTCATAATATCTAGAAGCAGGTAATATATTGAGTATATTGCTCTCACGAAGTATTCTTTCAAAGCAAAATTATATATAGTAGAACTTAGTTCTGATTATTCACTATTGTTATTAATAGTTCTTAGGTTATAATGAGCTAATATCCCTACAGTACAGAGTTAGGTATTTGTTATATCAAATATTTTATTATTATCTAAATGCATTATTATTCTTTCCATATTGTAGAAAATTTCAGCTAATAGATATATAGTCAGCAGTTTCCATTTCTGCTACTTCTAGCTTCTTGTTTATAGTTTTTGAATTTGTATTAATTTTCCTTCTAATCTTTTCCCTTCTATACTATCATTATTCTTTTTAAACTCTATTTATCTTAATTGTTTAATATCAGCCTATTTAGAAAAAAAAGAAAAGTTAGTAATAAATAAGATAAAATTAAAAGATATTTAAAGAGGTTAGACTATAACAAGTTGTTATGAAGTAACTAACTCAAAGGAATAGAGAGAGCTAGGCCGTAGAGTATTCAAGATAATGGGGAAAAGTCAGAAAGGCTCGAGTAATGATGGTTCAATAAAGGTAAAGTAATAAAGTAGAAGTTCTTGAATTCTAAACTTAATAACTTGTTATATTGTTAAGGTCTCTTCTCTATTGCTTGATTTTTTCAAACTCCGGAGAATAGCCCTTACTACTTATACTAAATTCTCGTTACTTCCTGTTTCCTAACAATCATGTATCTTTCTAAGGTTTTAGCTTCATCAAAGGAAGTGCGAACACTATTTGAACCTGAATAATTGCCCCACTCGAACTCAGAGAACTCCCAACATCTATTTCATCTGAGAGTATCTCCACTCCACATCAGGAAAATGTTTTTACGGACCACGGCGGTCCTGAACGCCCTGAACACTCCTGGACCACCAGGGGGGGTTTTGGTCCCCGTGGTCCTGCCTGGTCCACGCTGATCCACCCTGGTCCACTTCACGTAACCGAGTTGCGCGAACGCGGACCAGGGGGACCAGCGCAGACCAGGAAGCATCAGGGGGACCGTAACCCCCCTTGGTGGACCAGGACGTGTTTTTACATTTTCCTGATGCACTAGTAGATAGTCTTCGATCTCCTCGTCCTAATAGACTAAGTTCATATATGCAGTCGCAATGCCAATATACCAATAGTCTTTTTATCATGAACTATTGAGTGATCAGCTCAAATAGCCAGATAATAACACATAATGCATAATATGCATATGCACCGGATAAGGAATAAAGTATTCTCACTTTATTTTTCCAATCAGTAATCAGCTTCATGGAACGTGAGTTCTTCCGGTATCCCGAGTAGTTAATATAGATGTCTCTAGTTGCTCCTACCATAGTGAGTTGAGGTTGAACATACACTCCTCCACTACGGTAGCGCAGCCTCCACTAATAATACTGGCGAGCTATTCTCGTGTATGTAACACAAGTGAAGCTAGTATCTGTAAATTATATTATATCTAGTTATATTGTCGGGGTACAAAAATAACGGCGGTATCAACGGGCGAAAATCTTCGGCAATGACAACGGCCTCCCCCACCAACCCCACTATCATGAAAACCAAAAAAAAAAAATTAAAAAAGTAAATACATAGTAGAAATTAATATTTAGTATACCATCCATCAGCCTTAATAATTGCTTCTATTCTATCCACTATTGACCCTGCCAAAGTATCAAAAACCTTTGGGTTTAAAAGTTCCCAACAATGAGTTATTGCCTCCTCTATTGCCTTCTTAACCACATTGACATCACCCCTCATAAGATACAGCTCAGGATAGTGCTTATGAAGCTTATCTTTCACCAGAGACCAAATATTTTCAATTGGATTGAGATCTGGTGAATAGGCAGAAATTTCCATAAGAGCAACTCCCTGCCTTCTGAGCCATCTCCTAAAAGGCAAGTGAGTCTTAGCATTATCAATGATAAAAAATACCTCTTCTTCCCCAACCTGCTCCCTGATGTCCTCCCATATCCCTAGAAAGTCATTCTGATCATAGACATCAATAATTGACTTTCCAGTAACTCCACCTCTAGCAGAGGAAGGATCAGGAAAAACAGGTAAAAAGAGACCATAAGTTTGACCATAAAAAAAACCAGTTATCATCTGGCCAATCCCTCTCTCTCCTCTCCTAGCAGTAGGTTCAACACAATCCTTATTCCACTTCTCATTTGGATATCTAAATACCCATTTTCTCCTCTTTCCTCCACCCCTCTCCACAGATACCTCATCCCCCCACATTGCCTTCTTTCTCCACATCTCCTTTGTCCAATGCCTATGGGCCAATGCCCATTCCAACCTCTCCTGAGCCAGATCTTCATCCAAATGGACTCTCTCTTGTGCTACCCATTTTTTAAGATGCTTTTTTGCAATTCTTCTCTAGACTGTCTGGGTTGAAACATTGGGTGCAACTTTTTTACCAATCTCAAAATAGGTAGTGTGGCGATTTTTGAGAGCTTCCTCAACCATAGCTTCATCCTGTGACTTGGTAGTCTTAGGATGTCTTCCTCTACCCTTCCTCTCTTTGCCCTCCTGATATCCCTTTGCAATTGTCCTTCTGACAGTGGTGGGAGGGATGTTAAGATAGTGGTAAATTTGCTCAACTCCCATTTGAAGCTCATGCAACCCAAGGATTCTCCCCCTGGTAAACTCAGAGAGGTGCTTGGAGGAAATAGGTTTTTTGGCATGACTGCGAAGAATAGGAGGCATAGTTTATTGAACAAAATAATTAGGTAGAATGATTTAGTTTTGGTTGATCTAGAGAAATTTGTTTAGGTAGTGTAGGATGTGCGGGGTGATGAGGCGGGGTGCGTTGTGATCGATCGTTGAACCGCCGTTATTTTTGTCCCCCGACAATACTAACAAGATTATCTTTATATGAACTTCTTTCCTGTGGGTAAATATTTAACTATTACTTTTTAAGAAAATCTTTTTCCAGCCTGGTCTAAGAAAATAATATTCAACTTATCTTATTCTCAAAGCTATATGAGAAAAAGAAATATATTCGCTTAAAAGAATCAAATATCTTGTAAGCTAGAAGGAAAAAAAACATTTCAGTAGTTTTATCCCTTGGGGGGTCTGAAACCGTAAAATTCATTGCCAGCATGCTAATCCCACTTCAGGAGCACACCACCCCAGATCAGGCAGCAGCTAAACTATTTTTGTATTTGAATGCCAACTTTTTAATGTTCAAGTAACTCAGTATCATAGCTACTATTAATCCATAAGCATCAGCAAAAAAACAGCCTGCCCCCTGTGCCTCATGTTATTGAGTTTTACATTTTGGCATATCGTCAGTCCTATGATCACGATATTAAAAATCCCGTTAGTTTGACTAAAAAAGGTGATATTAATTCTGTTTTCTGCTAAATATGAGCAATTTTTATTAAGAACTCATGGACCTTGTACATATCGAAGTTGAGAAATTTAAGTTCATAATATACAACTTTGTAATATAAAATGTCTATGAGATATTGATAAAAATAGATCATATTTTGCTAAAATTAAGATTTGTATCTGATCATTAGGGGACACAATCGGAAGCATCATAATTAACAGGGGTCACTCACAATTTGCCAAAACATAAAATTCAAAGACATGGCTCACTGTGGAGCACAAAAGACATGTTTTTTTTGCTGATGAACGAATCACAGTTTCTGGGTTCTCTCTAGAACTGGACTAGTATACTGGCAACGAATTTTACTGTTTCAGACCCCTCAAAGGATACTAAGAAATATATATAGGAAAAAGAATACAATGTGAAAGAATAAATTTATCAATTAATTTAATCAAATTTCATATTTGTCTGCTTTCATATATAGAAGTATATTCTCATTGTTGATCTATTGATATTTCATACCTAACAAATTAAGGTAATATTTTTGAGATGCTCCTTTTTATCCCTTATATACTCTTAAGATATTTGAAGGTAAAACAGTTACTTGAAAACTTTTCACTCTTAACAATTTACATAACAGTTACCTCTCCCCCCTTCCCCACCACCAATCTTAATTAATTCTTACTCACTAACCTATCTAAAAATATGTATTTATAAACAAGGAAAACACAAAATTCTAATTTTGCTACAATATGTATGAAATTATACTATAATTTATTTCCAGTTAGAGAAGAATATTAATAGCCAGTTACACTTCTATTTTGCTTTTCTCATAGTTGGGAAAATCAAGTATGATACAAACGCTAGTGTGATGTCCCATTTCATATTTTTGTTTTAGTAGATTAGCCTACCAAACACCAGTTATCAACCACATATATATATTCCTCTATTTCATAAAGACTATTTAGACCTTATACTAAGATATTGAGAATTCTCTCCTTTAGATTTATAGACTAAAAGTAAAGTCAAAAACAGTTTTTCCACCATCTAGCAAGGTAATAGGCAATAGTAACCAACCTGGTATTAGGCATATTGGAGCTTCATATACGCAGTACTGGATTCCAACGCATAGATCCTTACACACAGACCCTCAAATTACGTGACCATAATTTCCTACTCATATCCCTGTCACCTCAATATTGTGATGCTACGTTCCTTAAGGTACTTGTCACTGTCATACTCACTCTCAGGAATTTCTTTTCAGGGGCCACTCACTATAACACTATATATGTTGCAGCAGTCTGGCCAACCAGATACTATTTGCAGGATATATGAGAGAATAACCAAGCAAAAATTATACAAGTAGTTCAGACTAAATCGACCAATGTCGTATAAATTTATAGGCCCTCAAAGTTACAGATATAAGGGAAACAAAATAGTAGACAAAAATGAAACTACTCCAATAAGTTAGGAGATCCAAATGCATATAGTGGAGATCAATAGTCTCACTCTGAACCAGTCAGTAAGATAGAGGCAGTGCATGATAATAGTAATTTGGGCAATTGCAGGTACAAGTTATGCCAAAGCCTGATGCATAAGCAGTCTGAGAACTCATAGCATTGAATAGCCTGACAGCCTTAGGAGTTAGCTACTTCTTTCATAGTTTAGTGAAGAATATTATTATGCTAGCTGGTCGGGCTGTGTGTACTTTGCACTTATCTATTATAGATAGTACTAACATATCCTTTCGGTAATCTGATAGTATACGTATTCATAATATTAAACGAAGGACCAAATAGTTATCAGTTTCAGAAGGTGTTCACACTTTCTTATTAAGAGGAAATTAACTAGTGGTGACTTAGTTAGTCTGGTTAGCCCTTGTAGCCTGCGAATACTCAGACATGGAATATAAATATTAAAGTATCTCTCTAGCTTTACAAATATCATTAAGTACCGGAGAAGAGATCTTATCAATATAAAAACTTATTACGCGAGAAGAATATTATTATCACACTTTACTTTTTATCAATCAATTTATGAATAGTCTTCAGATTATTACCATAAGTCTTCCTAGGGAATCTCTGTTTAGAAGACACAGGTCTAGCCTGATAATAGATACGATATCAGCTACCCTAACCCTTAGGCCAGAGAAAACTTTAACTACTTATTATAAGGGGTCAAATTATTCTAGTTTGTATGCTAGATTAGAATATTTCAATTGAAGACTACTACTACCAAGTCACATTCAAGATTCATGCTATAGTGTTGGATATTTCATCTAACTCTTTGTCTAGGCCTTCTTTTACCTCATCCAAATGCTCCCTGATTTCCAACTGTTCCATCAGATCTAATATTGTAATTGTCATGTAGATTGTATTCTTAAGAAATTATTGCATTTAGAAAAAACAGATATCCATCAGATGCAGTTAACAACAAATATTTAGTTAAGTTCTGTAAACAATTAAATAAACAAATAAAAATGAGATGAAGTAAAAAATTTAATAAAAACTGACTAGATAAATAGATAAAATAGATAAATAAATATCATAGACCAATAGATAAATTAATAAATAAGTAAAACAAAAATAAAAAAGTGGGGCGTCACACTTGGTTTTCCCGACTATGAGGGAAGTGAAATAGGAGGATAACCGGCTATTAGATTATTATACTTTTCCGATCCCCGTCATTTTCTTAACGAAACAAGATTTCTTGGGCGTAGTAGCACCTGACAAACTACTATACCAGTATGGGATATAGTGATACAATATTCTTTGAAGCAGTGGTTTTAAAACTCAACGGTCCTATCAAAAATGAGGCAAGATACTCGCAATACTAGGTGGGGCTTGTGCAGTACTGCCCTCGTCACGGATGTGCTCTATCGGAGGACTATGACAAAAGCTTGTATCATACAAGCACTAGGGGTATTCAAAGTTAAAAATGCGGAAAAAACTTAGCTTACTTTGCTGTTTCATGTAATCTTGGCGTACCCAGAAACAGTTAACTTACCATTACTTTACTTTACCATACCATACTTTTTTTTCTAGCAGATACAGAGGTCCAGAGGTCCATATCTACCACAGAATTCGGTTGAACTGAATCATACTAGAACTTAGAAATGATACATGAAACATAAAGAAAATTAAAGAAAATTAAAACAAGTTCTAAAAATATTATAGAACACTTTAATAATAATTATCCACACTCTCTAGCAAAAATCTCTAATTCTCAAATTTTTGTGAACAAACAGAGTTTTTGTGATGCTAGTAAGACCAGTTTTAACCTTGACACTTTACCTTTGATTACCCTTGGGCATTCAAAGATGCTACCCAAAACGTGTGGATACTATTGGCTAACACCAGAAAGTAACCTAATACAACTTCCCGTATTTACTTGTTACTGAAAAATTATCTTTTTAACTTTGAATACCCCTACTGGTAGTGTATCGCGTACAGTACTAGCGTAGCATAGAGTATCATCAATGTTCCTACCATTTCGAAAGAGAAAGAAAGAAAAGAAATAAAACAAAATAAAATAAACGCCCCAATCACACAGCACTTGTAAATATATAAAAAAAACATATCATAACCAAAACACCCTCCCCATCCCGAAAAACAACCAACAAACTACCCGAGCCCTATTTTATTGTAAAATTATTCAAAAGAAAAAAATAAAATAAATAAAAACCTCCCCAATAAGAGTAATAACATCATAATTTTTAATTCCCAAGGAGTGTAATTATACCCTCCAGGGCAATTAGCTTTGCTGATTGATCCGCCTTTCCGCCCCCAACACCTGCACCGGTCACTTTTGAAGTAGTAGCACCCTTCTTCGAACCCTCCGTCCTTTTCTTGTCCACCAACCCGGCGATCCTTTCCATACATTTTTTCCTTGAGATGAGACGTGCCCGGATGACCTCGTTGGCAAGCAGCGCCTTCAAAACACCCACAGCGGTCAAGAACAGCTCCGATTGCGGGGTGTTGGCCTGTGCATTCCTAAGTACTTCTATTGCGTCCAGGAGGATCGTTAGTATGTCCTGGCTGCTACCGCTACCGCTGCTGCTGCTGCTGCCGGACACCTTCTTCCCAGACTTTGCCTGTGCCGGAAGTGTGCGCTTTTCCAAGCTGTGCACTGCAGCCGTTGACTTTGAAATGTTTGCCAGAACGTTCACCCCTAGGACTAGGTTACGGGCAAGGATTGAGGAGACTGATTTCTGGGTTTGTTTGATTGAAGATTCGATATTTTGGAGGAGGGCTGATATTGCTGTTTTGTCAGCGGCAGTTCGAGCAGCGCATTCGCGTGAGTAGCGGGTTGCGAGTTCTATTCTCACGGTTAGTTCTGGTTGCTTGCTTTAAGGGTGGAGGGGGAGGAAGGGATATACCAAGTTGCATAACGCCTCGGCCGTATCCAGCTGCTGTCTTCATCAATTCTAAACCCTTGTCCAGTCTGCCAACTAAGCTATCCCCTTCTAATACGGAGGCAGACATAACCTTGGAAACACGTCTCCTGGCAATCCTAACTTTTGCACTGGATTCTTGCCGTGTCTTGTAACCTCTCCATAGACTCTGGATTGCGATTACTTCGCCGAGCATCTTTCGCAGCCTGACTAGCCAGGCAAACTTTCTCCAAGCTCTCTGCAGGCAGATAGCAGCATTGCGTCTGCGGATGAGTTGGGTCCAGTGCCGTTGAAGTTGAATTGAACGTGTGCGAAGAACAATATATCGCTGTCTATCCGCTCGGGCCACTAAGGAAGATCGGTAACGCCGTTGAATGCTGAGAGTGGCTGATCGGAGAATGAGGAAATCAAGTTGTGCTCTCAATGCATCTTTCCAAGACCGATAACGTTTTTGGGTGAATAATACAGCAGCGAGAAGTGACTCGTAGTTGTGTTGTGCCAATTTTCCTCTGATGAAGGATTGTAATCTGACGGTGCTTTGGATAGCAAGGGTGAATTCCCTCCTCGGACCACGGACAGCCATGTGATCTCTCCACAATCTTTGAATTTTGAGGGCCGCCTTTTTCAGAAGAACGTATTGAGCGCGTGCCATTCGTCCCTCTATGCACATACTCCTACGGCTTTCAACAAATGATGCAGCACTCCGTAGATCTTGATACTTCTTCCTGACAAGTAAGCCTCGAGCAACGGCCTGGAATCCCGTCATAGCCTCTCTTGCGATTCCGATCCTTTGCTGAAACCTATTTTCCCTGACGTCTCGCCACTTCTGCTGCAAATCCACGACCGTAGACCTGTACTTGTCCGTCTTTTGGCGCAATAACTTCCCGCGGATAGTAGACTGAATGTTCGTGATGCTATCAATGAGTCTAGTGATTTTGATATGAAGGTATTGCCGGTAGGCAGTTTGGATTGTGATGGCAGCATTGATCACACGATTGCGAGTATTAACCACGTTCGAGCATTGGTGAGCAAGTAGCAAAAGATTGATCCGCTTGTGGGCATCACGGCGGAACAAGTAAGTACGATAGGACCTCTGGATCGTAGTTGCTGCCTATAAAACGTTAGCACTTTGAATATCTATAAGCAAGGTGATAATCAGACATACCCGTTCTTTGACAGACCACTGGAACAACCTTGAACACAGGTAGGCCAATCCAGCAACGACAAAATCTTTATCAAAGACTCTATCGGATTTCTGTGCATCGTCAAAGAGACTAGCTACAAATTGAGGAAAAATTAGCACACATCTCGTACAGAAGGCGCAGCCAAATCTTACCGAAGTAGGAACTACAACCAAGTGCCTGCAACTTGCCCTTCAACGGAGCGTTCTTCTCCATTCTTACACTCGCCGGGAAGTACTGTTCATACTCCTCAACAATCTTTTGGAACACACGCCCATCGCCGAAGCTCGTTGTCAGGTTATCAACCTGGATTCCATGAGCCGAGGCGATACATCCTGCCCAATCCTTCAACAACCGAACATAATCCGTGGGCTCGTTGTTGTAGTAATCCATAGTGAGCAAACCGGAGTATCTCATATTTGCCGGCGCCTTACGAATCTGGAGTCTTCGGATTTCCCTCTTGACTTGGTTCCAATCCACAAGCTGTTCCAAACCCCATCGACTCACGATACCCCAGAGTAGTCCAACCGTCTTCTCCCTGAACCCATCTACAACATCCTTCGCCGTAATGCCCCGGGTGTTACCTCCAACGGAGTCTAAGGCTGAAAGTCCTATCGAGACATTGTGCAATTTATGAGCTCTGGATGTTGCAGGGAACTTGAGGTTCGAAGTTAGGGGCCATTTCCCTTGAGGAGCCTTTCCGGCATTGACGGCTGGAGATTCCGGGTAAAGAAGTAGTTCAACGACGCGCGAGAGGCGGACCCCATCACGCATATCAACGGCTAAATTTGTAATCTCGTACTCGTACTCTTCGAGCGGACACTGTGAAACCTCTGGCAAGTAATTGAGATGCCCCAGGGGTCGCAAAATGTCACCAACTGAGGGCAGGAGTAATCGTGAGAAGGCATGTAGTACCGAAGCCGAAGATTTGTGAGGGGAGGACTATTGTTGTTAATACTTCCAATGTTTGAGAGCATTCAGCGAATTTATACTAACCTTCTTGAACAAATTGTTTCGACCCAAAATTCCTCGAGACTTGGCCTTGTCCATCAATAACACGAGCATCAAGCTGCGCAGTATGCTCTTCCGGAGCAACCAGATCGCACTGCCCCAATCTTCATTATCGCCTTGAGAATGCCGTTCTGCGGCGCCTCTCCTGCAAGTATCCTCGATTGGAGGGCAGGCCAGAGTATCCTCGCTGCGCATTAGATACCTTTCAACAAAACCCTCGATGACTTTCCTTTGATCCATAACGGTCCTAGGCGTAGTAACAAACGCCTCCCTGCCAATAACCACCTCCAACCCAGGAACCAAAGCCACAGTCTCATAAGTTTCCATAAAGAGATTGAGAAACTTCTTTCTCACAGCTAAATCTTCTGCCCACCCCCAGCCCTGGCCATTCAAGCCCACCCCACTGCCACTAAGCTTCGCAGCCGAGCTGTTCTCCAAAACATCTTTGGGCACTGCTAGAGCTCCATAGAGCAAGCTAGCTTGCAATCGTTTGAACAAAAGCGGGAACGGTGGTGAGGAATATAGGTCCATGAAGCACGTCCGAATTTCAGATGCTTGGGGATTTGAACGTTCCGCGAATGCGAGGGAAAGAATGGAATTGAGAAGTTGCGAGACAGAAGATTCCTGGGCGAGAAGCCAGGAGTCCTCATACATCTCTGTTCTTGATATATCTTCTTTGAGAAGAGGATTTAGTTCCAGCTTGGTCCGCTTATCATTCAGATGACGGAAGGAAGCTGCCGGAGGTAGTAGGTCCAAAGGAAGTGAGTATGGTGCTAGCTCTGCCTCTTCCTCTTGTGACAATGATGGCGGCGTCGGTAGAAGTTTGTTGTTCATTTTCCTGCGCTTTAGGCGGAGTTGTATGGGACCTTCTAGGGAGCTTCTTTGAGAATCCGTAGATTGAGGAGAGGATATAGAGGAAGCAAACGATATATCTTCCTCATCTAGAACCACAGCTTCATTGCGTCTTTTCATAGACTCCCGTGGTAGTGTGGGCTGGCTAGTCCCAGGCTTGGATGGAGCTATGTGTTTGGTCTCGGACCTCCTCTTATTCAAGCTCCCGTCAAAGGATTTTTTTGCTGGCATCCCAGAGGCCTCCACATCTCTCATCTTGACTCTTTTCTCCCCGGGTGGTATATTCTCCTTGCCGCCAGAGTTCCCACGACGGGGAGCATCAGAACCAGAATAGTGGGAAAATCTCGACGGAGGCTGAAGTGTTTTTCGCTTAGGCGGTGCGAGGAACGGCTTCTTCTCAGCTCGCTTGAACTCATCCGCGGGAGGATGGGGTTCTAAATTTGCTGTGCTATAAGTTTTATCTCCAAGTATTTCATTACTCACAGGTTGCGAGCTTTCCGATTGACTGGTTGGCTTAGATTCAGTGCTGTTAGGGGGTCTAGCGGCAGCTTCTGCTTGCTGCTTCGCCTTGGCAGCGAGCATAGTACTGATTCTACGCCGATTATTGGCATCTATCTTTCGCTTCGCTGTTATTCGGCGCGGTTGCTGATGTAGAGATTGTGCACGGCTCTGTTGTGGTTGCAGAGCTAATGCTACATCATTGTAGAAGTTTGATTCTGATGCTCGTAGATTCGCTTGCTCTCTCTCTCTCTCTCTCTCCCTTTCCTGTTCCCTTTCCCTTTCCCTCTCCTTTTCCCTTTCCCTCTCCCTCTCCCTCTCCCTTTCCCTTTCCTGCTCTCGCTCCCGTTCCTTCCCCTTATCCTTTTCTTTCTCATCACTAGCTCGCTGGTTATGAGTCGGCACAAATCCAGTAATTCTCCTTGGTGGCTCATGCAAAACTGCTCGTCGTCTGCGACCTCGTCCAGCAACAGTGAATAGTTCAAAATCAGTAGGTATAGCTCTCGTGTAGTCCAGATTGTCGATGTCGTCGTCATCGTCGTCGTCGCTCCCAGCAGCAATTAAAGGAAAAGATGTGGGTGGGTTTCTAGTGCACTGCTGGTTATTCTCTGATTGTATGAATGATGGACGAACCGGGCACGGGGTGCCATCCTCTTCAATAGAGAATCGAGACATCTCGGTTTCTGGTTACTAAATTCTCGGTGTCCGGGAATGGTTGTCGACGGGGTTGGTGTGCTGTAGGAAGAAAAGATAAGGTCAGATTTGAAGGTCGGAGGTTCCGGCTCGCAAATGCTTGTGTTGTTTCCAAATAAAGTGTTGCTATAGCAACACACGACAACCGCTCATCAAAGCTCACTCGAGTTTCATGAGTGGCGAGTCCAGACAACAATTATCAACGTATCTAAACCATAGCTTAATGCTAAGTAATGTCTAGGGTCAAATTAGAATCTAGTCGCTAACTCTATTTGCACATGAAAGCATTATATACGGCCGATTCTTTAAGTTACAGAGAACCAAGTTTGAGAATTGGCGGAAAAAGAAACCCAAATGAATCATGACACCAATAGGACCTGTTAAGAAACGAACTTGAAAATAAAATGGAAAAATCAAAAACAGACTCCATCCTTCGCATGAACAAAAAAAAAAAAAAAAAGGTGAAACAGGATAAACTCCAAATGGAAAGAGCAGGCGAAATTTGAACAAGGTCACGCAGGACAACGAGAAGGGAAGAAAATAACTAGAAGAAGGGTAAATGCATACGCTATCACCATTCTCCCATGACCACTCTCCTGGAGCGGGTTGAGATGCTTTGCGAAAGCTCCTGAACATCCCATATATCCCTAACCGAACCCCTAGACATACCTCCGCAATCCTGTTCGGCAAAGAACTGGACGAAGAATGTATTCCCAGAGTTTTTATCCCCGAGCCCGAAAAAAGCGATTAAAGCAACAAAAATGTTCCAAGATTAAAAGAAAGCTTAGAGAATTCGCATCAAAAATTTCATATACTCGTGAGGCCACCCACTGAATGCACGTTCAAGGACAAAAACGAAGAAAAACACCTTATCATGGCAGATCTCACCCAGGCAAAAGGATAAAACAATCAAGAGCCCAAACGGCGACGACGGCCTCTGTTTCCACCCTCAGGTCGCTGGGCAAGGACGTCCCTGAGCTGTGGATCGTCCTTGTCTTTATCCATATGGTGGACCCTGACGTGGCTATTAAAACACGAGAAGTCAGTACGCATAACTTTTACGGACAGGGTTTCGAAATACCGTTGGAGATTGTCCGGACGAGGGTACTTGTGCTCCCTATCTGGGCAGAATGGACAAACATATCCAGGTGAATCGTGAACAAGGCCATGGCGAATCATTTCGTTTTTCCGCTTAAAGCCTTTACCTCCCTCACCACGAGAACAGCCCTTGACTGGGCAATAATGTGGACGGGCAGATGAGTGGACGTTGGCGTGAGAACTAAGTAATTTAGCTGAGTTAACTCCACGTAAGAAGGTCCGACTCACTTGAGCAAATATTGAGTCTGAAAAGGAGGAGCCTTGCAACCAGTAAATTCGCATTTAAATCCACCGCTAGCTAACGGTCCCTGAGCACCGGGGGCCACGGTCGAGCGACTTCTCGGGCTCGTTATAGTATCCTCAGTACCAGAACTAGGCATCGTGTCCCCTGTGCTAGGCCCAGAAGGTGGCGTATTACCTGCTGGGTAGTATTCCATGGTGGTGGAATCTCTACGCCCAGAGAGGGCTGGAGGGCTGAAGAATCCACTTGAAGGTGGGGAATGGTTCTGCATAATTCCCGGCAATTCGCGAGGATGGATGATGCTAGACTGATACGAGACCGTAGACCCATTGGTATTGGACGAAGCACCTTCTTTCATCGGAGGATATGGAGGCTGGTAGTGCTGGTGGGGGCTGCTGTAGTAGGGTGACGGCGGATCCTGGTTCAAATAGTACTGTTTCTGTTGGACTGTCATATGGTGCACTGGAGGTCGAGAATTCGAGTCGGGACCAAATCCACCATGCGGAGACTGTCCAGGCGGGGCGGGAAGACCAGGCGATCGTGGGGCTTGAGTAGTTCTGTTAGAAGGAGCAACACTCACATGGGAGGAGACGGTTGGATAGATTGTGTGAGCATTTGGAGGCATACGGCTGTTAGTCCAAGTTGAGCCTTGGGTGGGCAGGGCTTTTTCGGCCATCTCTGCTAAAACCTGGATTGACGAAACTGGTGGTAGGGTGGTGTGCCGCCCGTCGTTTCCAGGCGGTAGGCTGTTCGGCGAACTCGCTGGTTGGGAGTTCATGGATGATACCATCGAGGGAAGTTGAGTTGGCGAGTTTAGTAGCGGAAGCTTGTTATTCTGGAACAACTGCGTTGAAGGGCTAGGGGACGGAGGCAGTCCACGGCTCTGACTTGGGTTAGGGGATTTTGCCCTCGCGTTTGGAACCCAAGCTGTTCCGCCGGCCTTCGAAGGAATGCCGGGTAACGATGTTGCTGAGGTAAAGGGTTGGCGATCATCACCAGCCGCTAAGGCCATCAAACTAACAGCCGTCTCCGAGGAAGAGGTCTCAACCTCCACAGGACCACCCTCATACTCAGGCCGGGGAGCGCCTTTTTCGGGCTTTGGAATATCGTGGCTCTTGAGCGCATCCGCCGTGACGGTGTCAATATCCATATTGTCGTTTCCTGTTGATTGGGCCTTTTCCTTATCTTCATCCCCATCCTCGTCTTTATTTTTTTTCTCGCTATCTTTGCCCCTGCCCAGACTCTTGCTATCCTTATCATCGCCTTTGTCGTTATCACGACCTCCCTTCCCTCCCATCCCACCCCCCGAATTCCCTTTCCGCTCATCACCACCTCCATTTCCATAAGCTCCGCTGGATTCACCATTGTTTGCACTTCCTTCGCCATTTGCCTCGCCCGTACCTCCATTCGGCTGATCGGTCGACTGTTCTCTGCTCCCGTTCTGACTATTTTCCTTACCGCCACTGCTACTGCCTCCTCCACCATCACCATCTTGTGCCCCGCTTTCCATATCAACCTCGTTATTACCTTCGCTCTCAGTCGACCAAGAAAGAGGACTTTCGCCGGCTCTTATTGCAACCAGTGGTTGATCAGGAGCAAGGAATTTGAGGAGGACAGTGTCCGCCTGGGTTGCTAGCGGCCGTCTTTCTCGTTTCTTCGATTTCGGACTGGTCGGCTGGGGGCTTGAAGGAGCCACTGTCGAATCGAAAGATACCACCGAGCTACGCCGCTCGTCAGGATATATGTGAGGATGAGCTTGTTCTAATCTTGGAGATGAGCCGCGAGACCAAGACTCGTCCGGCGGGGAACGGGTTGAGTCGAATGACCCAAGGTATGGGTAGGGATTCAGCGTAATTTTGCTGGTGGGATCCGTTGAAGCGTTTTTTTGAGGGAACGCCTGCCGCGAGCCCTCGGTATGTAGTGGTGATGATGGCTTACGGGTTTGTTTGGTAGGTTTATAAACCAACCGGTCTATTTGGGTTGACGAGGCGGTGAAAAATGAGGCAGAACTTGATGACTCTCTTGGCGGTTCTTGAGATGTTTCGTTTATCTGCTGCTCTTTTCGCACCCCAGGAAATCCTAGCACATGCTCTGAGAGATCACACTCGCTTAGGTGATCACTGTGGCCACTTCCTTTGCACCGAGGCTGTGATCGGAGAGTGACTTGATTGGACTCTTTGGTAACAGGGATTTCGTAATGATTGCCTTTTGGACTACGCCTTGTCCTCCGGGTCGCTTAATTGTATTTTGATTAGAATTTCTCAATAAAAGCGAGGAAAGAAAAGAAAAGAAAAGCAGGCTTTCGCAATTGGGGTCTTGATAGCTACTCTTACCGCAAATTCTTTGATATTGCTGACAAAGATTTTGAATTTCACTTGCTGATAATGGTTCTGCTACCTTTCTGCTGGTGTTGCTGGGACCAGCCTCTGGAGCAGTTAGGGTTCGTGATGAACAATAATAGTAAGTTGTTGGCTGGTCAGGATCTGGAGAGATGGGTCTCGGTTAGCTGTCTCACTCCAACAATGAAAAAATAATAACAATAGTGGCAGTGATAAGAACAATAATAGCGATGTGTAATCAATGAGATTGTATGATGGGAGGATCAAAAAATCAAAAAAAATCAAAAATCAAAAAAGCTAAGGATGATGGTATATAATAACAGTATTAATCAAGAAGGGGAAAAGAAAATAGAAGCCGATGGTTTCAAGTGGGGAAAGAGTATCGGAAAGTGCCTAGCAGGGTGGGAGCGGCAAGAACGGGGAGATTGAATCGAAAGCAATGCAGGTTGATGACCAACGTGGTTCCATTCATCCCCCATTCATTCCTGGGCCACGAAAGAGAGATTTCGATATAGTCGTGGTCAAGGTGGAGCGGTGATGCGGCTCAGCCATGAGGCTCTTGACCAAGCACAGAGCCCCACAAATGAGCCTATTATCACTGCTTACGATTCCAATCCCGACGAGATCATCGCAATCGCAATCATGAACCGTTTCGAGTGTCGCCTCAACATTCCTTGCCAAAAATGAAATCAAACGAAATAAGGACGAAAACGCGATGGAAAAAAAAAAGAGCCAAAGCGAAAACCAGAACCAAAAATGTAAAACCAAAAATTAAAAAGTATAAGGGGTAGCGGTGAGAAGTAGGAAAAAGTATCAAATGAAATCAGAAAGCACAAAAAGGCCATAGAAAAGAAAAGAGCACGATGACAATGACACGGACAAAATGACGGAATTATTAAACTCACTTATTTTTGTTTCGTGCGATTGGTATTGATGGCGGTGGTGGGGATCGTAGGCGACAGCAAACTGCATAATAAATCTGAATGAAGAAGCAGATGTAGATAAAGCCAATGCGAGTCGCAATTGACTCGTCTCGTAATCCTGAGAGAACCACAAAGGTTTTACTTGTCGCGCAGACTCGAGATGCGGGTCGTTGGATGTATGGTGTTGGTGACGGGGATGAGGCTGAGAGGCTGAAAGGAGGTGGAAAATAGCGTCGCTTCAACGGTCTTTTGTGTTCCGTTCAGAGGTAGGATAGTTCAGAAGGTAATGGCAAGAACAAAAAACAGGTTGTTGAGCAGGACAAAGGCTAATGGTAGAAGTTTGGTAGTTGATGGCAATATTAGGACAACAGGAAAATAAAAAGGGTAGGAAGAGGCTCGCAGAATAGAGTAAGGGAGAGGGACGGAGGGGGAGAGTCTCCCCCAACCTATGTAATGTATTTCTTGCTGAGCGGCAGGAAAAAGGAGGCTCAAAGGCGGCGGCGGCACATTAAGCTGTTTGCGCTACTAGGACTAGCGGCAGGACCGTGTGGTAATCGACCTTTCCCCCCAGCGTCAAACAGTCGGGTGATCAGCCAGTCAGTGAAAAAAAGGTGTGTGCCCTTCCCTCCGAGGATTCTATGTCAGGAACTCTCTCGCCCAAGTTTTCCTTGCTTCTTTTTTGATTCTGAGAATATCCCTTGCAATCAACGATATTATGGGCTCTGCAATAGATATCGATTGAATGGTGCTACGCGATTCAGCTGGTACGCCTGCTCCTCCACCAGGACAAGACAAGACAATGCAACAATGACAAGGACCAAAGAAGATTAAGATCCGAAAAGGCCGCCTAGTACCGAGTTGAGCTAGTCTTGCTCAGTATAATTCCCTGGCCCAAGATCCACACATATAGTAACTGACACCCTCAAGTAGAAATGTAATTATGAGGTAAGGAGTGGGAGACGACAGGGTCGTGAGTCCCTTCAGTTGGTGTGATGGGTGGGCAAAGTGTTTGGAAGAGTTTTCGATGGAAGGAGGAATGATTCGTAGTTGGAAGTGTCAGGGAAAACCGTGGTCGGGACCCCAGGGAGATTCCGTATTCGGTTCGGCTGTGGGGATTGGTGAGGGGGGTGGGGTGGCAGGGGAAAGCAGCCTCAACGGTGTCCGGGGAAGGAAAATTCCCCGATTTAGAGCTACCGGAAGGCAAATGTAGACAAAATATCTGAGACGCGAGGAAAAAAGAGGGCGGTTTGCAGGAGGAGATCTAACTGGGCTTGAAGCACCGTTCCTCCACTCACGACTATGATACCTAGAGTTTTCCCGTTCGCGACCAGCCTCGAGCAGAGCGAGTTGAATCGAGGGGGTGGTGGGGGAGAGGGTAAATGGCGAAAAGAGGCTCCGACGGTGGTGGTGGTGGTGGTGTGTTTGCGGCTTCAAATTTTTGGCAGGGGATTAGACTATCATCTACAGTGCGGCTGGGGTACCGGTATTTACTCTTGACTTTACATGCCTGACACACCCGAATTCAAAATAACGGTCGATGGCTGGCAAAAGAGCCGCGCTGATTTCTGGGGTTGCGGTGGTAAACATGCCTGTATGTCGCAGGCTCAAAGAGCAGAAACTGACCGGGGTTGCTTATCCAGGCAGGGATGGGGGCGGTTCGGACGAAAAGGATTGGCTCGGGGCAAGTTCGAGTTCAGGACGACCGGCTGGGGGTCGGATGCGAATTTGTTCACAAGGCCAGGAGGGGAAGGGGAAGAGGAAAGGGAGATGCGGGCAGGAGAGGTTATAATAGACAAATAAGGCTTCACTGTGGGTTAAATGGGACACGAGATACTGTAATGTTTTTATTTATTTTTAAGTTTGGAATGAGCGATGGATGGATGGATAGATGGTGGTGATGGTGGTGATGATGATGAGGAGTTCAAAAAACAACATTCTTAATGGACAATGTGGTAACTCAAGCTTTTACCGTATGATATTGCAAGTAGCATGGTTACTCCACAGCACGGCAAGTTTGAAATAAATACTATGAAATGGGTAACCCTAATTCGAAATGCAGGCATCCCATTCGGTTTCCTGAAGTTTGCTCGTGCTGCTCTCTCAAGGTTATTCGCGTTCCCTTGTGAACACACACAAGGATTGTTTTGGGTCTCTTGATGCCCCGCCGCGCCCCGCTGGGTTGTGTTTGCTGCTAACCGGTATCATACTTGAGTACTGACACCGCACGAGAGAGGGGCCTTGTTCAATCTGCCGCGCGACAGCGGAGTGGAAGAGGGGCTCTTCTTGGGGCTCTTCCACTCTAACCGACCGTAACCCAAGTGGGCCTGCCGTTTCGCCTTTTCGCCCATGCGTCGATCCTACAGCTCCTGTCTCATCGAATTCTAGACTCGGGTTGAAATGATCCGGAGCTAATGACACCGGCGTGTCATGTTCCTAAGGAAGCTGGAGGGTGGGAAGGGCAAAGGAACATGGAGATTTTAACGCGCGAACAAAAGATCATCCTGTCCAGGCAAGAAAGTACCCGGAAACAGGTGGTGTACATGTAGGTTTTTTATTGGCGCTCAGAGACCCACAGTCTTTTTTACACTGCAAGTGCTAGGGGTTCCCATCGAAAACGTCTCCCCTGCCACTAGTATTTGGATTTCTTCATTCCCTGCTTTCGGGTCCTTCCTGCTTAAGACAAGTAATTCTATTGCTTAGTATGGAATGCCCTTCCTCAATGGCCCTTGCGACTCCAAGGGTCTATTATCATACCCGTCAGAACTAGAATAATTGAATCACTCTAGGGCGTTGGAGTTGCCTCAGTGGGTTTTTTCTTTTATAAAATTTTGTGTTTGCTGACGGCTGAATGCCAGTTTTGTTTTTGTTTTTTCTCAGGGCGATTCCACCGTTTATCCGAAGAGGGGAATTCTGGACGTCTTAGCTTGCCGGCCAATGGTTCTGGGCTGCACAGTACACAGAGTTTATTGTGCGAGCTACTGTACTCGAGTACCTTGTGCTGCATGTACGAGTGCTGTGCCAGTACTGGTGATGTTTTAGTGCGGGGCAGATGTTATTTTGCAGGTTAACCTGGATTAACTGTTCAATAATATTCTTATTATAGGTATGATATAATACAAGTATTATACCCAAGGACTTGTACCGGCCACTTAATTCGCACTTTATCGCCCATCCCTAACAGGGGATGTGAATGTGAGTGGCTTGCGGTGCAGATTTTGGGGTGAGGAAAAAAATCAAAAAATCAAAAAAATCAGAAAGCCAAGGGAACGCACGAAACTTTCCGCATAGCCCCCAACTTTTACGGCGAAACCACGTACGGTATCAAAGATGTGAAACTTTAAACGAGGCAAAGTGGAGAGAGACCCGCAATCATCGCAGCTTTTTGGGCTATACACACCCAGTTCGCCATAGGCAGGCATCCGCTACTACATTACAACCCAATACATCTCCAACCACGCCTATGAGGACCGTTTAGTACAAAGTGTATATTCAGTAACTGAGTATTTGTGCTTCTACAAAGAGCCCTTGCCACGATATCCGACCGTGTTTGCTTGCACAACAGCACTTTGGCATCAACTCTGATTTCGCAAATTTGGCACCGACCGAGGTGCCTGAATTTTTCCTCGAATATAGCATGCTTTCTCCACCATGTCAGTATTGTTTTGTTTCAATTTTCACTTGCTTGTACTCGGGTCAGGGGGAAAAATATTGGGACAGGCAAGAGGCGGCGGAATTACTCGAATTAATAGTCTTCTTACTTTTATGGTTCTTTGATACTCGGGTATATCATGAATTCATGGTACAGAGCAGGGATCAGATGTGAAACAGCAGTGGTACAGCGCTTGCAAGCGGGTACCATAATTTTGTCCAAATCAACGCACTTAGACAGAAATGGGGCTTAGCAGACATCAGAAAGCCGGATGATGGTTTGGGGAGAATGTACTGGTGCTCCACTACTTGTACCGTGCAAGCTGGGCTATGGCACAAGTAAACAGCAGTGGTATCTGGCGGGTGTGTGCAACAGCCTGAATTTAAGATGTTTCGCAACCGGTGGCTTATCACCAACGCCACATCGGCTTGGAACACATCTTTTTTGAGTGTTCCAAAGTTGCCGTCTCGACCGAGGAATGACCACCCCTGCTCTGTACCATGAATTCATGGTATACCCGAGTACTCCTTCCAAAGTATATGCACAAGCCTCTGCTACCCCCTGCTTGTCCCAATACTTCACCCCTACCCCTAGTATAATACGCACCGGTTTCTGCTTTCTTTCTGGCGGGGTTGATTAATTACAAGGGCTCAAGCGCGCTCGTAGGGAATAGAGCCGAGAGGTTCCATTAATTTTCATCTACAGTACTCTACCGTAGGCATGCAGGACCAATTGAATGCTCCAGTATAATAAAAAGGATATTAAGTTTTATTAGTATTGCCCCTTTTTCCTCTCTCTCTTTCTCTCTCTCTCTTCTAACTTTGCATCCTCTATGTATGATACTTGAGAATTTTTTCATTATTATTATTTTCTCGCCCAGTTGTCAAATTTCTAGTACAGAGAGCTCTAACTTATCCGGTCGTTGTATGATTATCCCCTTTTACCTTACGGTATCATACCTTCCTCCGGGCGCTCCCTCCCACTCGCGACAAACAAATAACGAGTTATGATAACAAATTCTTCAAACTCGATTATTAAGCAAAATATTGGGAGTTTTTTCTTTCTTTTTTTCCTTCCTTCCTTCCTTCCAATTATGCGGGTAATTCTGTACTCGAGTATATTCTTGTGTTGTTCCCATTTTCGACCGAGGGAATCCCATCCAGAAAACAAAACAAAAAGTGCACAGACCATATATTAATATCATACCCTCAACAAACATACAAGTCCCAGGGGGGTTGTTTTCGTACACTCCAACAAATACAGGGGTAGCCTAAGACACAGATTTGCTTGGGTAGAAAAACACAGGAGAACAAGCAGCAAACAAAATAAATGGTAAGAATACCAAGAAAAAAAATAAAAAATAAGAGAAAGAGAGAGAAGCATATAAGGGTAAGTTGTGAATATATATAAATGTGAAAAACAAAGAACTCTTGTCCAGCTTTTAATACCCATAATCCTTTGTTTTATTTCTAATGTTTTTCTGTTCGCTAATTTGTCTTCTCTTGCTCTCATTCAGTTAATTGCTTGGCGTTGGCTGTACGAAATCCACCCCCCTGTGCCTTGTAAACATGGAGGATTTTGGTTGGTCCAAATTTGGACTAGTGGCATGTGTCTCGCATGCTCAAAATGTTTGCGTTTTTCTTGGTCCTGGTTTTGCGTAGAGTAGGTAGGTTTTGCCGGCTGGCGGTCCATTACTTGCACCTTACTGTATCATTTTCGAGTACTGTACGGTACTTGAGGTTTCTACCGGTATGTGGGATGCCCAGACATTGAGATTCTTCCTATTCTACATACCGTAGCTCACATGTTGTAAAAATTGGTATCATAATATAATAGGTTTCTATTATAGATTTGTTTAGCGAATAAGATAGTGGTTATTTATTTAATTGTGCTTGAGGCTGTTAGGAGGGCCGTTGGTTTTTCCTGCCTTGGATGGGTTTATGATGACCCGAAGCATGGGGGAGGAAGGAAGGGAGTGAGTAGGTGGGTTTGGGAGCTAGATGAGTAATGCCTCCACCTTTTACCCTGTATTATATCATACCATGGAAATATATATTCTCACAAGAAGATAACTTACCGGTATTGTATGTTGTCGACTTTTAATGAATGAGCACAGTATGACCGGAGGGGTGCTCGGGCACTGTACTGTACGATCATTCATCCCATGGGCTTCCTCTGCGAATTTAGGAATTCTGGCAGGTGGTACATACCTACCCGGGTGGCTAGCTAGCTAGCTAGCTGATTGGCCGACTTACTTACTTACTGGCTGGTTGTGTTATACCCTTTCCTAGCTGCGGCATAGCTATGTAAGATCTCTAGATCAGGTTGTTACAATATAAATACATCTGAAGGTGCTATTCTCAATCATTACGTTGATCTATGTACCGGTATTTGCTTGAGCCTTAAGCTGCGCTACTGGTATGTTGCCCACTCTTGCTCCCGGAATGTATACGTGTGTGTGTGCCATGTATGCGTTCCTACACCCTGATGATTTCCTTGTGTTTGCTTCTCATATAGTTTCTAGCTTTTCTTCCTTCCGTCTTTCTCCTTAATGTAACTTAACCACCGCTTCTTTAGACAATTTGCAATACAGGCACTTGCAATTACGATACTTCTCCTCACATATCAAGTCCTCTGCCCTGCCCTGTATAGTATCTTAGGCCGAGCTGACTAAAACACAATAGATTATAATGCATAATAACAGTCTTGTTTTTTGCTCCCTGGATACTCTACTAGTATAGTACCGTAAGAACTCAAATAATCACATCAGCAAAAAAAAAATCTGTCTTTTGTACTCCACGGTGAGCCATGTCGTTGAGCTTTACGTTTTGGCTAATCGCGAGTGACCCCGGTTAATCATGATGCTTCCGATTGTGTCCCCTAATGATCAGATACAAATCTTAATTTTAGCAAAATATGAGCTATTTTTATCAATATCTCATAGACATTTTACATTACAAAGTTGTATGTTATGAACTCAAATTTCTCAACTTCGGTATGTAAAAGGTCCGTGAGTTCTTCATAAAAATTGCTCATATTTTGCAGAAAGGAGAATTAATATCATCTTCTTTAGTCAAACTAACGGGATTTTTAATATCACGATCATAGGACTCATGATGTGCCAAAACGTAAAACTCAATGACATGAGGCACAGGGGGCAGGCTGTTTTTTTGCTGATGCAGACCATGTGCTATGTAGTCCGAAATTTCCTCCTCTGGAATAGGGGCAAAAAACACACCAAAAATCTGCCCCTAGAAGACAAAAGAAAAAGAAAATAACACCAGATCTTACTAGGAGAGGCAAGTCCAACATCTTAGCACATGGTCCGATTATTTGAGTTCTTACGGTAATACAATAAAACTGGCTAGTGAGATCTATTATTTATATAGGGGAATACTAATATATACTAGCTGTAGAGTAGAATTAGAGCAAAGAATCTTGTAGTAATTTATTTAACTTAAGATTTATATGCAATTATATAAGAAAAAATAAAATTCTGACTTTTGTATTATCAAATAACCTCAAGAGGTACTATTAGACGTCTGTTACACATACGAGAATAGCTCGCCAGTATTATTAGTAGAGGCTGCACCACCGTAATGAAGGAGTGTATGTCCAACCTCAACTCACTGTGGTAGGAGCAACTAGAGGCATCTATGTTGACTACTCGGGATACTGGAAGAACTCATATTCCATGAAGTTGATTACTGATTGGAAAGATAAGTAAGAATACTTTATTCTTTATCTGGTGCATATACATATTATGCATCATGTGTTAGTATCTGACTATTCGAGCTGATCACCCGATAGTTCACGATAAAAGACTATTGGTATATTGACATTGCAACCACATATATAAACTTATTCTATTAGGACGAAGAGATCAAAGACTATCTACTGGTAGAGTGGGGACACCCTCAGATGAAATAGATGTTGGGAGTTCTCTGAGTGCAAGTGGGGCAATTATTCAGGGTCAAACAGTGTTCGCACTTCCATTGATGAAGCTGAAATCTTAGAAAGATACATGATTGTTAGGAAACAGGAAGTAGCGAGAATTTAGTATAAGTAGTAAGGGCTATTCCCCCGGAGTTTGAGAAAATCAAGCAATGGAGAAGATACCTTAACAATATAACAAGTTATTAAATTCAAAATTTGAGAACTTCTACTTTATTACTTTACCTTTATTGAACCATCATTACCTGAGCCTTACTGACTTCCATCCGTTATTTCGAATACGATACGGCCAAGCTTCCTCTATTCCTTTAAGTTAGTTAACCTGTAACACTATATTATTACCCTCAAGTCACCAAGGCTCCTCCACGAAACCTTAACCCCTCACATGCCAAGGCAATATTATGAATGCGATAGCTTCTTCCAGTGCCCTTCTTGCAAGAAGTGCAAATGAGTTATTCCATACAACTTCTTTCCAATCTGTTGTTCAGACTACAAAAGGAATCTCTGAAACATAGCACTTCGAACAGTTTGGAACATTCACGATAAGAAATAAAATTACAGCTTCCGAATCTACCGAAGCTATAGTAAAGCTTTTACTATAGCAAAACATTAGCCTACCCTCTGCAATTATCGAGTGCTACTTTCCCTCAATATTGCATACCTTTTATCATATCTGATCAATGACAACCAGACTCCCCTGTCCCACCACCTACTGATCCAATAGATACTAGTGACAACAGTTCCGCACCAACAGGATCAGTACCACCCACAGATAACTCAAATACTCTTACTACTGGGTCATTTGCCCTAAGTAGGACAGGTTCACATTTCCTTGCAACATCAAGTCCGAGTTTACGAAGACCTTCCAGAATTCGCCCCAACGCCTATGTGGAATTTAGAACTCAATTAGCAGAGGCTTTTCAGTTCATCCTGGGAGAAATCCAGCACAGGCAGGATGAAACACACCTAGCCCTAAGTAGCTTCACGGCCAAGATTCAGGCAGCATATACCAACCTTCGACTATTGGATGGACACTTAGCTAGAAACGAGAAAGTTACTGAAGCAGAATTCACCGAACACTGACGATACCTACTACAACTCTAAAGTGTGATGAAAGTAGAACAAGATTGGTTAAGAGAAGAAGTCAGAGAAGCTTTTAGGTTACAACAAGAGCAATGGGCTGGCGGTAACCAGGATTCCCAAAGCCAGAACCTCGAATTGGCTGAACAACTATTCTATCTAAAACGCTGATTTGATCACCAAGAGGCTAGATGGAAAAAGGAACTTGAGAAACAAAAAATCGAAGGACCAAAAATGTTGAAACGACAGGATGAATTTACTGCCGCCTAATTCAACAATAATCACAAGAAAGCACCAGCGATCTTAAATCAGCAAGCTAAAGAATCACAAACCGCAATTGATAACCTTGTCTGAAAATTTGAAGCCCAATTAATGGCTTATTCCGTGGCTACTTCAGTTGCGGCAGATGACGAACCTGGACCCTAAAACCGAGGTCGGTCAAACTCCTTGGAAACATACAATGTTACTAACAAAATAAAAAACTCAGCATCAACTCCTCAAGATAAAAGAAAAGGAGTCGAAGGAAGAGGAGGAATAAACCCACCACCACCCCCACCTCCACCAGGTAATACTGGTAGAGACCCAAACCTTGGCGACTCCGATGATGATAATGACAATAGAGAAGGCGACCAAGGCAGAAAGGGTAGCAGACCAGCAGGCGCTTCTCGGAAAATGCCAATTCCCAGAGACGTTTCCCCGCGTACCAGAGCTATGCTAGAATTCTTTCGAAGCATCAGCGAACTACAGCGACCATTAAAGTAAAGCGCTGAACCTTCTTATTTCTTTCAGGTAAAAGACAACTAGGACGTATGAAACTAGTTAACAGCTTACAAAGATTATTTTGACTACAATCCTGTGCGATAAGAAGATCATAGCCATCGAATTGTGTTTGCTCTCAGTAAAACAAAGGGCAACAACGTTGCACCTTTTTCGGAGAAATACTGAAAAGTCATGGGAGGTATAGGTGGTTACGCTTGAGACCCCACCTATTCCACGTTAGAGTGATTATGACAAGAAATGACCAAACGATATATCAGAATTGAGGAAGAACGAAGAGCCCATGAGGAAATGGATAAAGTCACATACAAGGGCAGAATCGATACCTATCTTCTTCTTCTCGAAAACCTGAACATCAAAGCAGGCCTTACTAGAATATCGTGGAGGGTAAGATTGGAGAATAAACTTTCCGAAAACATTCTTAGGCGACTTTCTGACTTTAAGTTTGCTAATGATGAAGAATGGATAGAGATTCTTGAGAATGTTGGAAGACAGGAGGAGGAACCTCTCGACCGGTGAAAAATATCAAAATGGATAATCACTCCTTCAACAGTGATGACTAAGCAAAAACGAGAAGTCAACAATGATAAAGGTTTTAACTTAAAGAAGGGACCAGATGGTTTTATCGTTAAAGGTCGAAAGGAATATGCTTCCGGATGGAAGGCTATTCAGACGACACCTACGCAGGCAAAAATAATTCCAAAGATGAACATACCGACCGGAAGGAGGCATATAAAGGAATTTCTGATGAATTGGTGGCTCAACGAAAAAGAAAAACCGTTGCACTCGTGGCCACCTTGACAACTACCAATGGCAGAAGTGCAGAAGACAAGCTGTTGTGGCAATAACCTTTTTAAACAATAAGGGACGGGATAAAACAAAACCCTATTCTGACCTCGAAACAACAACCTTAGCCGGGCAGCAACTACCTTCGGACATAAAACCCACCCCTAAAGTCTACCAGATTCATTGAGCCTCTCCTTCGCTTGTTTGGGAATTATCAGATACCAAGATATCATAAAACAATTTATCAATACCTATTGGTCTCCCTAGGTCCATAAGTCCGAATCAAGCTTACTTAGTGGACAGACATCAGAGCTAACCGACTAGTTAAGAATGACAACGAAGCAGCGCTTACCTTGATCTTGAGAAGCAAGCAGGAAAACAAGGTTTTACGACCAGCAGGAATCAACAAGGGTGATATAATCGAAAGAGACATCTGAGGTTACTAAGGAAAACAGCTTGCGAAAACCATCAAACAAAAAATCTCTTTTTTTAGTTTTTACACGAAAAAGGTTACCACCTTTAGGCAAAGTTACACCCTATTTGCAAAAATACTGTCCACTTTGGGGGAATGAATGGGGAACTTCCTGAGGCGAGTATCAACCATAGACTCTCACTACTCTCCTTGCCCCCCTCCCTGGGCAGTGCAACCTAAAAGAAGGCCACCAGAAAGTGGACGAGACAGAGGGCATTCTGGCCAACTACTTTTCTAGGAAGCTGGGGAAAAAAGGCAAGCAGTAGAAAAAGAGCGGGCTTGCTTCCTTTTATGTTGTGCAAAGGTACCCTAAGGTGTGGGTAGCAACGGTACAACCCTAGAAGGAAAATTAAATTCAAAAAAAAAAGGAAATAAAGAAAAAAATGAGAAAAAAGTGAGCTAGGTTTCCCACTTCCTTGTGAATTTCTCTTATGTTTTTCGGGAACCCCTTGGCAGGGGCTAAAGACCGCTTGTAGTGGGCTGCCTGGGAAAATAAAGGTAATTTTTAATTATTATATTTAAATATAGTTTGTCTGAGGAGACCTAAGTGGTTGAAACGACGCGGGCGTTGTCACAAATACCTTACGACAATAAATCAACATGGCTTCTAAGTAAGCCAAGAATTTTCCTACTCTGTCTGACAAGCGGAAAAACACTATTGCCCAAGAACCCCTGCGTTACAACTGTCCAGAAGGACAGGCATACATCTATATCCTTAGAAATTGCTACTGGATTCCAGTCTTATTAGACTTCGGATCAAATATTTTCCTAATTAACGAACAAATCGTTCATGACCTTTACATAGCTTACGAATCTCGATCCGACGCAGTACAGATCCAGGGTTTTACAGACGAAACTATCTCCTCAGGTAGATCGCACTATACTCATTCAATCTACATAGAAATAGGAAAAAACCATTACCTCTCCCTCATTTCCTGTGAAATAGCTCCAGCAGGAAAATATGATATTATTATACCATTCGGATGGTGGCATCAGGAACACCAAATCAGGAGTATCGCAGACCAGAATACTTGGTTATTTAACACGGATTGCTGTCGGTCACATTTGTTACCAGAAGATAAAGGAATTTCAGTTGAATAGGACGAAGACGTTCTTAACGATCCTAATGCGGTAGTTATAGGAAGAATCGAAAGAGAAGACAATGAGAAAGTTACTATTATTGATTGTCTACCTGAATGCTACCATGACTACCTCGATTTATTCCGCCCCTCAACAGCAGAAAAACTAGCTACTCGTTGTACCTTTGACCATGCGATTGATCTGTTACGCACACAAGAACAGCTCACCAGTATTGTTAGTAGAGGCTGCATCACTGTAATGGAGGAGCGTATGTCCAACCTCAACTCACTGTAGTAGGAGCAACTAGAGGCATCTATGTTGACTACTTGGGATACCGGAAGAACTCACGTTTCATGAAGCTGATTACTGATGGGAAAGATAAGTAAAAATAGTTTATTCTTTATCCGGTGCATATGCATATTATGCATTATGTATTAGTATCTGGCTATTCGAGCTGATCACTTGATAGTTCACGATAAAAGACTATTGGTATGTTGGTATTGCGACCATATATATAATCTTAGTCTATTAGGATAAAGAGATCAAAGACTATCTACTGGTGGAGTGGGGACACCCTCAGATGAAATAGTTGTCAGGAGTTCTATGAGTTTGAGTAGGGCAATTATTGAGGGTCAAACAGTGTTCGCACTTCCTCTGACAAAGTTGAAATCTTAGAAAGATACATGATTGTTAGGAGATAGGAGGTAGCGAGAATTTAGTATAAGTAGTAAGGGCTATTCCCCTGGAGTTTGAGAAAATCACACAACGGAGAAGAGATCTTAACAATATAACAAGTTATAAAATTCAATATTTGAGAACTTCTATTTTATTACTTTACCTTTATTGAACTATCATTGCCTGAGCCTTCCTGACTTCCCTCTGTTATCTTGAATATGATACAGCCTAGCTTTCCCTATTCCTTTGAGTTAGTTACCCTGTAACAGATCTCAAACCTGATACACAACCACCATGGGATCCTATATACCCCTTGTCCGAGAAACAACTCCAAGCTCTCCGTTCCTATATCCCTGATATGAGGAAACAAGGAAAAATTACCGTAAGCAAGTCTCCAGCGGGAGCACCTATTCTCTTTGTACCCAAACCTGATGGTCAACTTCAGCTGGTCGTAGACTACCGAGAACTAAATAAGGTTACCATCCATAACAAATATCCAATTCCTTTAATGACAGAAGTAAGGAATCAGGTTTGAGACGCAAGCATCTTCATGAAACTGGATCAGAAGGATGGTTTTCACCTGATTAGAATCTGCAAAGGTGATGAATAGAAAACAGCTTTTTGAACTCGATATGGCCTTTACGAATATAAAGTCATGCCTTTTGGTCTTGTCAACGCACCAGCAACCTTTCAGACTATGATGAATGAAATCCTCCTTGAATTTCTCGACCAGGGAGTTGTCATTTATATAGACGATATCCTAATGTATTCAAAATCGCTCACGAAATATATCTCTCTCATTCGAAAGGTCTTACCGCGGTTGTGGGAATACCAGATGGCAGTATCATTAGAAAAAAGTACATTCCATATCAAATCAGTTGATTTTCTTAGATATGTTATAACAACGGAAGGAATTACGATGAATGAGAAGAAGGTAGAAACAATCAAGTCTTGGAAACCTCCGACATCAGTAAATGAGATCCAGATTTTTATTGGATTTGCAAATTTGTATCGATGATTTATCAAAACCTTCTCGAAAATTTGCACCCTGATCACCAGTCTGCTAAATGGAGAAAAGGGAAGTTTTGTATGGGGAAAAGACCAGAATGAGGCCTTCAAATACCTTAAGTGATGCTTCATTACGGCCCCGCTTCTATGTCACTTTCACCCAGAACCTGATATGGTAGTTGAAACTGATGCAAGTGATTACGCCCTCAGCTGCATCCTCTTACAGTTTCAAGGGAACCGATTACGTCTGGTCGCATTCCACTCCTAAAAACTCAACTCAGCAGAAATGAACTATGACATCCATAACAAGGAATTGTTGGCTATTCTCGTTGCCTTTATAGAATGGAAATATTACCTCCAAGGAACAGAAAAGCTAATTACAGTCTATACCGATCATCAGAATCTTCAATTCTTTCTGACCACAAAAGCCTGGACGGCATGCCAAATTCGTTGTGCGCACAAATTATGCGACTTCAACTTTATTATAGTTTATCGACTAGGCTCGAAAGGAGATAAACCTGATACTTTAAGTAGGCAGCCGGAGTACCACCCTGAAGAGGGAGCTACGCATCGCGAACAGCAAATTCTACAACCTAAACACTTCGGCAAATTCCAAATTGCGATTGTTTGAGGCAAAACCTCTTCACCATTCTATCAGGAAATTTCTCAGTCAGAAACAGAAAACCAGATACGAGTTCAAAGACTTTCAGAAAATGCAAGAATCCCAACTCGAGGTTTCAAACTTGCAGCAGGACATGACCTCTACAGTAGCGAAACCTTAATGATCTCAGCTAAGAACCGACAACTTGTTAAAACTGAATTAACTTTTGCAGTTCCAAGTGGTACTTACTGTCGTATTGCACCAAGAAGTGGCTTGGCAACCAAAGCTATATCGGTAGACGCTGGAGTTATCGATGCAGACTACAGAGCTGAAGTCAAAGTCCTTCTCGTTAACCAAGGCTCTTCAGATTTCAAGATTCAGAAAGGAGATCGCATTGCACAACTTGTGGTGGAAAGAATAGATAATTAAGACTGGATGGAGGTGGATGAGATGGATGAAACAGAAAGAGCTGGTCAAGGATTTGGCAGCTCAGGACGAGGATTGGAGTTGAAAGAAACTCAAACAACGATATGCTTTCTCTATTTGAGTGGCATATACAAATTTTATAATACTTTGGATATCAACCACCACCCGATACTTCGAAAAGGACAAGTTCTATTGTCCAATACTATTATCATAAAAGCAAACCTTAAGAAGTTCGAGACTGACTTTTTGGAAAAAGTTTGACAGGTGGCAAAGGAAGATCAAAATTGGCTGCGGAGAAAGGAAGAAATGGAAACTATAATAAGAGAAGGAAAGGAATTGCTGAAGCAATGGACTCTATCCGATAACCTACTTTACTACAAAAACCGACTATATATTCCAGCAAAGGAAGACCTGCAAACACTTATCGCCAGAGGATGTCATGACTTACAAGTAGCAGGACACTTCGGACAATATAAGATACTTGAAATCTTTACTCGAGACTTCTACTAGAAAGGACTCACCGACTTGGTTAATGACTATGTACGATCCTGCACTATATCCCAACAAGCTAAGTCTCTAAAACATGCACGATTTGGCTGACTTCAACCATTACAAGTACTCTTCGCAGCCTGTGCTTCGACTTTGGTAGACTTTATTACTCAACTACCAATTTCAGCAAGATATACACTGATTATGGTCGTAGTAGACCAGCTCACAAAAATAGCACATTTTATTCGATTAGAAGAAAAAGCATCTGCAGGAGATGTAGCAGAAGTATTTCTTAAAGAAATATGGAAACACCACGGGCTACACTCAGAAATCATCTCGGATATAGATGCGAAGTTTGCTGGCGAATTTTGGGAATCATTGTGCACAAAACTCAATATTAAACGAAAGATGTCGACAGCTTACCACCCTCAGACCGACGGACAGACAGAACGAGTCAACCAAATACTGGGAGGATACCTCCGAATATTTGTCAACTATGATCAGGATGATTGGTACTGTAACATTCCTAGTTTTGTGAGGTATAGTGCAATAGGTGACGATTAATCTATATAGTAGAGGAGAACATTCTTAGGCCGTTCCTACATTGTAGATCTTCATACAACACTGTTCTCATACTATGTCGATCATAAAGAAGGGATATAAAGAAGTATCATTCAAGATAGTAGATAGGAAAGTACTTAGATGACTGCGTGAGGAGCTAACTATAGGACCTCTTTTTTTTTTTTTTTTTTATATCATGTATTCATTGTTTAGGTACAAGAACTCGCATGCAGCGCTAGCTATAGCGTAAACAAAACCTTAATCCCAAAAACAAATAATATAGTAAAACCTCAAACAAATATCTCCAAACTGTATCAAGTACTCGATACGACACCATCCACGGCATAACTAGGTAGGAAAAAACCATAAACAATTTTCAACAAAAACCATACAGCGGGTAGGGAAGAAACACTCAAATATGCCTTGAGGGGGAGGAAAGAAAAAGTCCCGCGGCGGGAGGAGAAGAAGGAAACACTATTGAAAAGGGAGAAGGTGTCCGCGACGGGAACATATTAGGAGGAAAATTTATAGCAGTAGTTTTGATGTACTCGGTGAGAGAGAGGAGGAGGGAGGGCGAAGACCATAGAGGGGCGTCTGGGCCAACCGAGAGGATACCTTGAAGGAGGCGCGATCTGGGCTCTGATTTGGTTTCGCATTGAAGTATGGCGTGGCTAAAAGATTCCTCTTCCTCCCCGCACAGAGGGCAGATGAGGGAAACCTCTGATCAGGACCAACCAGAAGGGTAGGCGGTGGGATAGCTCTTCTGGGCTCTCATCTGATGGATGCGACCAGCCGTGAACTTCCCGAGACTCATGAAGGGATGGGGCTTTAGGCTAAGGGGAAATTGATAGTAGGCCGGAGGAGGGAGGAAGGATTTCCAGTGTTCGATCATCATGGTACGACTGCGTCTCTGGAGGGCCCTGAAAGTGGACCTCATAAGGAAGTTGGAGGAAAGGCGAGATAAGTCTGGTAGGAGGGATCTATTGATAAGGGGGACGTACAAGAGCCCGTCAAGCAGCGGAAGAACGAGGTGCGAAAGGGCATCCACCGGCAGGTGAGTAAGGATGGGAGGTTTTGGGAGCGGGGTTTTCCAGTACAGAGGCATGACATTCGGGTTGAGGCGAGTGCATAGGTGTCTGTAGGAGTCCTTAGCTCTGTGCTTTATAAGGGAGGAAAACGTCGGGGCCAGTCTGGCAGTAGCAGGGTTGACTGTGGGAGGGGAGCAGACGAGGCGGAGTGCAGCCATCCGTCTCTTGTGGGTGAGGAGTACCTGGAGTGGGGGTAGACAAGCCTCAGGAGCGAGGATTGAGAGGGTGGTAGAGTGAAAACAATTAGTGATCCACCTTTGGACCTGTCTCAAGTGGTTGTCCATCCTGGAGAGTAGCCTCCTAGTGGGGACAAAAAGGTCGGCGCCATAAGATAAAATGGGAAAAATCAACGAATAAGCCAGCCTGTGGCATAGGTGGGGGGAGACACCAGCTCCAGCCATGGAGAGGCGCCTGATAGCAGCAAAGGCAGCTTGTGAGAGGCCGAGTCTACAAGAAAAATGGGCCGTAGAAGAAATATTTGGGAGGAACCAGTAGCCCAACCATCTGAGTTGAGCCGCAGGAAAGAAAACCTGGCCATCCAAGGCGATAGGAGTGGGGCGTGGAGCACGGGGAGGTTCCCTTTGGCCAGGGGTATGCCAGTGAATAAGTTCTGTTTTGGGGACCGAAAAGCCGACCTTCATCCTGGAGGCTTTGGCTCTGATAACGCTAAAGGCTCTCTGGAGGTGCCTGACATTCGAGCGGTAGGAATCAGAAGCAATGGAAAGACAAAAGTCATCCACATAGGAAAGAACAAGACCCCTCTGCAGGGGAACATGTAAACAAGAAACATAAATAACAAACAATAAAGGAGAAATAGGGGACCTTTGAGGGGTGCTTACGGTAATAGAGGAAAAAATCTTAGGAGACCCCTGAAATAACAAACAGCAATGGCGGTCAGTAAGAAAGGAAAATATGCAAGAAACTAAATAATGATTCACACCTCTCCTTTTGAGGAGTGGGCAGAGAATGGAGGCATCGACATTGTCGAAACCCCCCTTGATATCTAAAAAAAGTGAGGAAACTTTGAGGCCGGAACGCTGAAGGGTGCGAACAGAATCGACCAAGGCAGCGCATGCATCGAAGGAGGATAAGGGGGTAAAGACCCACACTGATTGGGTGACAGCAGGCCTTGGAACCTGGCGACCGCGGAGAGACGGGAGGTGACAATTCTTTCCAGGATCTTGGAAACTGTTTCTAGTAGAACAATAATTCGGAAAGAAGTGGGGGAATGTAAGAAGGCTTTCCTGGCTTGTCGAGGACAATCCTGTTGGCCTGCTTGAGTGAAGCGGGGTGATGGCCAAAGCGTAGCAGCGGAGAGAGGAGGGAAAAGAGAATTCCTGGGGCGGTCTTGTGGACCTGTTTCCAAACGGAGTAAGGGATTGAGTCAGGACCTGGGGCTGAGGTGGGAGAGCACTTTCCCAAGGCTAGGGAAACCTCTTCTGAGGTGAGCTCCTGTGCGTCGTTAAAGGGCCTGAGGATGTGAGGAAGAGTAGGAGATGCGTGAGAAGGAAAGAAATGATTGAGGAGGGCATTGTTGATATCCGTAGGGGAGGAGGCGTCTTCAAATGAAGGAAAAGAAGGGCGGGGTCGTCTGAGGGTAAACTTCTTGACAGTCCAGATGGATCAGGGAGTGTCTTCCGCCAGCAGTGATCTCCAGTGGGAACTTTTGGCATTTTTAATCGCTTTAAAGTAACTACGTTTAGAGAGCCTGGCGGTGGCGGCCTCCTGGGGTTCGCTGGAGGATTTGGCCTTTCTTGATACGGAGTGATACTCCCGTCGAAGGAGGGAAAATAGCGGAGACCACCAAGGTTTTGAGCAGGCAGAGGGGTGCGAGAGCGGGGTATGGTGAGACAGTAAAGAAGTAACAGAGAGAAGGGAAGAATCAAACCAAGCTTCAAGGGCAGGCCTGGTAGGGAGGGGAGGAGGGGCTCGCAAGGCGAGGCCCTTAAGGGCAGGAGAGAGGGAGGCCCAGTCGGTTAGCAACCAGTTGGGGGATGGGGAGTGGGGTCGTAGTTTTGGGTGTGTGAGGTACAGAGAAATAGGAACATGATCAGAGCCAATGGAAGGAAGGGTAGCCTCCCATGACCGAAAAAAAGGAACCAAAGCAGGAGAAGCAAATGAAAAATCAATAACAGAGGGTCAGTCTGACCCCCAGAAAGGAAAGCGCATAAACACACCAGGAACATTAAGAAGTAAAAAACCTAATTCAGAAGCACAGGAAAAGTAAGGAAAAGAAATAGCCAATTTTCTAGAGGAATGGCGTCTCATTGGGTCGGTCGAAGGGTGATGGATGTTAAAATCACCCATTACCAGCAAAGGATCATTGCCAGGGGGAAAGGCAAGTGTAGGAAAAATGGTCATCCCTTCGGGAAATTTGGACTACAAATTGTAAAGATTCAGAATACGAAAGGACGGGAAACCTGCACCAAAAAGATTCTTAGAACAAATATCTAAGGCAAAAAGGTCTGTTCTACCCAGTGGGACGGGGAGAACAGATACTTCTCTCTGGAGGGCAGCGGAAATATAAAAGCAAACTCTAGGTTTGGCAGGAGCAGTAAACGAAGGACAAAAACTAGTAAAACCCTCAAAGGAGGGAAGGCGACCACGCCAGAAGGGAGGATCTTGGAGAGCTATAATGGCAGGAGCAACAGGTAAAGAACCAAAGGAATTAAATAAGGAAAGAAACACATTCCAGCTCCCTAAGCAGTTGTGTTGAATGAGGTGCAAGGAGCGGGCAGGGACCAGCCCTGTAGAGCCAACTAGTGATTTGTTAGACATTTACCGACGCGAGGCCGAATTATCGCGGGGGGCAGGGGAGGGACTTGAGGCTGCATCGGGAAGAGGCTGTCCTATCCTGGAGGAGGAGCATACGCTAGCTTGGGGGGAGACAGCTTTCGGGGTAACTAAGTCAAAAGGAGTAGTTCAGCCGACCGGGGTGACAGGCCGGGCCATCTGAGGGCAGGGGGACTAGGGAGAAGAGGTAGCGGAGGTGTCCATTGCGTCAAGATCCACTGTCTCAGAAACTACAGGACGGGGAGGTGGGGGAGCCGGGTGGGAAGAACAGTCTGTGTCCCTTGCTGAGTGAGGCTTGGAACAGTTGGGGCATCTGGCGGAAGTGGCGACACAGCAACCTAAAACAGGTCGAAGGCAGCCTTCTTTGGGGCAGGTGGGATTAGTGCAGCGGTGATCAGCTTTCGAGTGTAAGCCTCTACACAGCTGGCAGACTGTCTGGCTTTTGCAGAGGAGCTTGACATATCCAAATTTCCAACAGTTGAAATATTGACTAGAGAGGGAGGAGGAATAGGCTCTTTCAACAGAAAGGTTCTTACCGAATATCAGTATATGGGATGATTCAGTAAGCAGGTTGGTGAAGTCAGTAGGTACATGGATGATTATGGAGAAGGCTTTTCTTCCTTCAAGGCGAGTGGAACGATCGGGTCGAAGGAAACGTGCTCTGATGATTTGGAAGCCCTTGTCGTCCTGAATGCCTCTCCTCACGATGGGAGTAAGATAGTCATCCTCAACAGGGTGGGCTTCAGTGGGGATTCTATGGATGGCAAACTAGAGGTTAGTGGAGACCAAACGAAAGGGAAGCCAGGGGTTGGATGCAACGGGGAAGGCTTAATTGAGCCTGGTCGCGAGAACCTCGAAAAAGGGAGAGTAAGAAGCAGCAGGGACAGATGTATCAGCAACGACGAGGGTGACAGCCCCTTTATCATTGATAAAAACTTTGAAGGATTTGGGGAGTTTGGAGCTAGCTTCTCGGAGGATGGAGGCAGCGATTTTGGGGAAGCGAACACGGATGGTCGGCTCGTCAGGGTAAGGACACTGGGTTGTTCTGGGGGCGTAAAATCTTTAGGCAGCAGCTGTAAGAAGGGCGGGACCCTTGGGGGAAGCATCCTGGACGACCATCGCGACTTTGTTGGCGGTGGTACCTGGTGAAGATTTCTTACCTTTTGCCTTGGCCTTGGCTTTATTGGCTCTGACTGCGGCATTGAACTCGGATGTCCCACCGTGGATCACCTGAGCATAGGAGCGAGGGGGAGCTGGGGTAGGACCATCCCCGAAGGGGGGAAGGTTTTGGGGTGGTGTGGGGCCCGAACAGGTAGAGGTGGGGTGTGGGGGAGGAGGACGATTGGGTGGGCGAGTGGAGATAGGGGGGGGGGCAGCAGCAGTCCGATGTGACAGGTCGTAAAGTACATTTCGGACCTCCCTTAGGGGCTCATCAGGGCGGGAGTTTCCCACTTGAGACTGAAGGTCATGGATTTGGGTGTGTAGTTCTTCCAACCGGGAACTGAGTGAGGAGATTGCGTGGATTGACGAGCAGAGGAGGGGGAGGAGGGTGCTTTCGCTAGAGGAAAGGTTTTCGTACTCTAAAGAAGACAGCGAGGGAAGCTCTCCTGGAGTGGAAGAGATAATGGAAGTGGTACGACGGAGAAGATTGGAGAGAAAGTGGGCTTCTGAGGAGACCTCTGCTACCGAAGGGGTGGCAGAAGGGGGGCCTGACCTCAGAAGGAAGAAGGAGGGAAAGGGACTGTGGGAGTCCATAGTAAAAGCTTAGGAACGCGAAGCCTAAGTTGGAAAGAAATTTTGGTGGGGAGGGTGATCGTCCTCTAAGCGACGTGGTGTTGTAAAACTTGTGGTCAGGAAAATAGAGGGCGCGAAGCATGAGCTAACTACAGGACCTTTTTTTTTTCTTTTTTTTTTTTATATCTCTTTTTATTTTATTTTACTAAGCCGGTAGCTAACTAGGTACAAAGTCTCTACAGCCGTAGACCGCTGATGTCGACAAAAAACCTCACACTACAGTCCATCCCGAGCCCCCGATGCTAAAACCCTCTGACCCTGCCCGACGAACATAACTACTTTGACATGATGGTAGAAATCGAACACCCGGTACTATGGGTAGAAACTACAAAGGAAACCACGGGCCTGAATACCACAAACCAATAACCTCCACAGACATGCACCCCTAAAAACAAGCCCCAAAACGATAGTGAGAAACCTATGAAACCAACAAAGAAAGCTTCAAGCCCAATCTAGAAATTCCAACCCCATTGACAAAAGGGCGGATATACCAACCCACACGAGCACACACGAAGAACATAAGTTCGAAGCATATAGCCCGGCAGCGAGAGTCGAGGCGAGAACCAGCGGGAGATCCATATAACTAAGCCGGTCGTGGCGGAGACGTGTGGCGAGTGAAGCGAGGCCCAAGGGCCACCGGAAACACAGCGGAGAGGAGGAGTGCATAACCCACTAAAGACAGGGTCAGAGACGGTAGCCTGAACACCCTAGGAACCAGACAGTTTCACCCACACGCATGCGGCCATGTGAGATCCCAGGTCCAGACCATCATGAGGAGCCAGAGGCCAGCGGAAAAAGAGTGACTTGTAGCTGTAACAGAGCGACTGGACGAAACTGGCGGAGGAGAAGGAGGGGTAGACCCAACACCAAGAAGTACGAAGCAAAGGACCACCAAGGGATCACGATTTTTCGACGATGCGACCATACCAAATCAAGCGCTCAGGAGATAGTGCAATACCAGAGAGCAGAGCCACCGGGGCGACTACTTCACCAATAACCCGAAGCTGCGCTATGCTTAAGACGAGGCGAAGGGGTTGCCGACCGTGCAAATGTTAAGCGAGGGCAGCAAAACAAGTGCGGAGAAGAGGGGCGGGGGAACGCGACCGTGAGACCCCATAGACAAGAGCACCCAAATACTCAAGCCATCAGAAGGGAAACAGAGGGAGGAGAGGGGGGTAGGAGCTTCACCCTCCTAGGCAGCAAAGCCATCAGAAGAGGGGAGAGGGTAAGATTCCTCATGATGATTTCACCGGAGTAGTGATTTCAATCGGAAGGAAAATAGGAGAGATGGTTCGTGAGCTAACTACAGGACCTTTTTTTTTTTTTTTTTTTTTTTTTTTTTATCTCCCGTTTATATTTGTTTGCTAAGCCGGCAGCTATCTAGGTACAAAGTCACCTCAGCTCATCGCTATGTAGACAAAAAACCTCCAACTACAGTCCATCCTCCATCCCCCTCGCTAAAACCATCTGACCCTGCCCGACCAACCTAAACTACTTTGAGTAGAGGTAGAAAGCGAAGGCCCGGTACTACTGGTAAAAACTACGAGAGAAACAAAGGCCTGAAAACATCGAACCAATAAACCTCCACAGACGTCAACCCCAAAGAAAAGCCCCAAAGCGACAGTGAGAAACCTATGAACCAAACAAAGAAAACTTCAAGCCCATCTAGAAATCCCCACCCAATGACAAAGAGGGCGGATGAACCAACCCACTCTAGCATACACAAGGGCCGTAAATGACCGGGGCATAAAGCCCAGCCGGAGAGTCGAGGCAAGGACCAGCGGGAGATCCATATAACTAAGCCAGCGCGGCGGAGACGTGTGGCGCCCGGAGCGAGACCCGGTGGTCACCGGAACCCGGACCAGAAGCGTTGCATAGCCTTGCCCCCTGAGGGGAAGGGCCAGAGGCGGAAGGCTGAAATCCCCTAGGAACAAGACAAAGTCAAGACCATCATAAGGGCACAGAGCCAGAAGAAAAGAGCAGTAGGGTGCCAGCCAAAGAACGTGGTGTAGCTGTAACCGAGCAACGGGACGAGACCGGGCGGCGAGAACGGAGGGGTAGACCCAACACCGAGAAGTACGAGGCAAAGGACCACCAAGGGATCACAGTTTTTCGACAATGCGACCGTACCGGCCGAAGCGCTCAGGAGATAGTGCAATACCAGAGAGCAGAGCCACCGGGGCCACTACTTCACCGATAACCCGAAGCTGCGCTATGCCTAAGACGAGGCGAAGGGGTTGCCGACCGTGCAAATGCTAAGCGAGGGCAACGAAGCAAGTGCGGAGAAAGAGGGGGAAGAGCATGAAACCCCATAGACGAAGGCACCCAAATACCTAAGCCATCAGAAGGGAATCAGAGGGAGGAAGAAGGTATAGGAGCATCACCCTCCTAGGCAACAAAGGCCATCAGAAGAGGGGAGAGGGACACCAAAACCCACAATGATTTCTCATGGTGTTGAGATTTCAATCGCCGGAGGTGTAGAGGAGATGGTTCGTGAGCTAACTACAGGACCCAAGCCTCGCCTTTTATATCGGCGCCTCCTTACATACCTAACCCTGGTGACTCATACTCAAGAGTCACGCGTCCCTATGACTCAAAACAAGTCATAGTGTGAAATCCATCAGCTGACTCCTATGAGTCGACTGGGCAATATACCTAAACAATCATCGTGCTCATAACTAGTCATATGCCCAAAGGGGTCACATGCGCGAGACCCATGACTCATAACTGTGAGTCATATGCGAAATACATATCAAATGACCACCAAGTGTAGTCATATGTACAATATAAACATATAACAATTACTAACTATGGCTCGCAAGTGCGAGTCATGTGAGAGGAAATACAAACCTACTATTCATAACTATAAATAGCGTGAAACCAATTCCTTCACTAGTTACCGTTTATGACAGGTACCATCTTTTACCCCTCGCTGAGTTTGCTTACAACAACTCAACTACGACCGCACATAAAATGACCCCCTTCTTCATAAACTATGGTTATCATCCTCAAACTGAATGGTTAAAAGAACAAGAAGCCCAGAATTCAGGAGCCAATATGTATGTTCACAGGATCCAAACGATATATCAACAAGCAAGAGAATCTCTCGAGAAGACAAAGGAAGCCATGGGACCATATCACAATTGAAAGGCCAAGCAATAACCAGACTTCAAAATCGGAGATCTGGTTATGCTCAATGCAAAGAATGTTCCCTCAAAATGCCCTTCGAAGAAACTAGCCCCCAAACTCTACAGCCCTTTTAAAATCCTCGAACAACGAGGAAATCTTGCCTATAAAATCAAACTATCGGACCGATGCAAAATCCACACAGTATTTCATGTATCGTTACTCGATCTCTACCGAACTTCAATTCGACTGGCTCGAGAGCAACCACCTATACAACTCGAAGAGATTGATAGAGATCCTGAATGGGAGGTGGAGAAAATTGTTAAGAGTCAAATAATCTCTTACGAAAGACGGGTTAGAGGAAGACCACAAACATTCTATGAAATACGACACTTCGTTAAGTGGAAAGGGTGTTCAGAAGACAAGAATACCTGGGAACCGCCTGAGCATTTGGGAAATGCGAAGGAATTGGTAGATATTTTTCATAGAGAAAACCTGGAAATGCCATCATTGGGCTAAGTAGTATTACTCGGAAAGGTTTTCCTGCCGTGGCCAAGTAAACGTGAAAGGTTTTTCACCCTACCTTGTAGAGTACTAAAAGGATTTAATATTTTATATTTATCGCTACTCATGTATATATATCAAGAAGGATTTTGGGGACAAAACCTTTTGAAGAGGGAGCTAGTGTTACGCACACGAGAATAGCTCGCCAGTATTATTAGTAGAGGCTGCGTCACCGTAATGGAGGAGCATATGTCCAACCTCAACTCACCGTGGTAGAAGCAACTAGAGGCATCTATGTTGACTACTCAGGATACCGAAAGAACTCATGTTCCATAAAGCAGATTACTGATTGGAAAGATAAGTAAGAATACTTTATTCTTCATCCGGTGCATATGCATATTATGCATTATATGTTAGTATCTGGCTATTCGAACTCATCACTTGATAGTTCACGATAAAAGACTATTGGTATGTTGATATTGTGACTACATACATATATGAACTTAGTCTATTAGTACGAAGAGATCAAAGACTATCTACTGGTGGAGTGGGGACACCCTCAGATAAAATAGATGTCGGGAGTTCTCTGAGTTCGAATGGGGCAATTATTCAGGGTCAAATAGTGTTCACACTTCCTTTGACGAAGCTGAAATCTTAGAAAGATACATGATTGTTAGGAAACAGGAAGTAGCGAGAATTTAGTATAAGTAGTAAGGGCTATTCCCCCGGAGTTTGAGAAAATCAAGCAATGGAGAAGAGATCTTAACAATATAACAAGTTATTAAAATCAACATTTGAGAACCTCTATTTTACTACTTTACCTATATCAAACCATCATTACCTGAGACTTCCTGACTTTCCTCCGTTATCTTGAATACGATACGGCCTAACTTTCTCTATTCCTTTAAGTTAGTTATCCCGTAACAATTATCAAAGGGTTAGTAGATTAAATATGATTAATTTGAATTTTTAAGAACTATTTTTTCACATGTAAGTGAGCTTTACAAGAGAATTCTTAGAGCCAGGAAAGTATTTATATATGAACTACTATTTAGCTAGCCATCAAGCCCTTAATTGAGTGCTATGATATAGCATTATCCATCAGCAAAAAAACAATCTGTCTTTTGTGCTCCACGGTGAGCCATGTCATTGAGTTTTACGTTTTGGCTAATCGCGAGTGACCCCGGTTAATCATGATGCTTCCGATTGTGTCCACTAATGATCAGATACAAATCTTACTTTTAGCAAAATATGATCTATTTTTATTAATATCTCATAGACATTTTACATTACAAAGTTATATGTTATGAACTCAAATTTCTCAACTTCGGTATGTAAAAGGTCTGTGAGTTCTTAATAAAAATTGCTCATATTTAGCAGAAAACAGAATTAATATCATCTTCTTTAGTCAAACTAACGGGATTTTTAATATCGCGATCATCGGACTCACGATGTGCCAAAACGTAAAACTCAATGACATGAGGCACAGGGGGCAGGCTGTTTTTTTGCTGATGCCTTGTCGGTAGGTAAGATGAGTACTGTGAGAGAATTATTATATCTATCGATCCATTTACCCATAGCATTCATAGTTCTATTGTATAATATAAGAATATTATTCAGATAGTCTATCCTAAAGACTCAAAGTTAAAATCTAACAACCAAGAGAATTTTTTCCGGATTGCTGCATTAGACCATTAATCATACCGGTCTATGATAAATTTATAACGTACCCCACGGTGAGCCGAAACACACGGTGACACGAAGCAACCGGTTACCGGCCCGCCAGTAGAGAGGATAAACCGGTTTTCTGAATACAACTTTATATGTTTGTTTCGGGTCACCGTGTGTTTCGGCTCACCGTGGGGTGCGTTAATACGTTGTCTGATAACATTCACTCTCAGCATGTAACTTAACTTAACTTAAAGAAAAAGAAAAAAAAAACCTCAGTTTCAAGAAAGGAAAACAAGTGAGGGTGTGATATTATATCATACTATCATAGTGATTGAGAGAAAGTTTAATAAAAGAAAGTAGAAATTTAAATATGATAAGATATTCTATAACTTAATAGCTTGCGAGAACCTTCGAGTATTCATTTTTTTTTTTCATTTTTTTTTTTTTTGATTGTGTGCTGATATAGCTTTAGTTATCTAACTTATAACAGTAACTTATGGACTTTTATTATAGAGGAAGGAATGGTTTAGAGGTTGAGAAAAAAATATATTATTTTAGGCTCCTACTTGTAGAGAGCGGAACTAGTAGACGGACACAATAGACTACTCTCTCGCGCAGACGCAGTCCAATCTCGGATTCCTCTTCAACCTAGAATTCTATACTTACAGTCAAAACCTCGCTAACCATCCCAGATCTCGAAAAACACAGATAGATACCTCACGGTCCCGTATGAAATACCTTGAATTCAAAAAAAATTTCAACACCAAAACTTGACTTGTTTGTTATCCCGGCCGATCACTCATTGTCCCGGACGAACAGATTCTTTGGATCGATTTTGGTCGTCCAGGATAATAGCGAGGTGCGACTGTACTAGTACTACCGTATATTAATACTTGTACATTTGTCACCGTTCATGGACCATCACTCGCCCAACTTATATATCCCACCCAGAAACCTCCGCGCAAATTTTGTCTTCTTCTCGAATACAGTACCCGATTTTCTCCTCCATACTCATCTATTCCACAATCTCTCTGCCTGCCTACCTGCCTGAAAAAAAACACACATCCCGGACTTTTTCAAACCCGTACGTATGCTACATATATTCTATAGTACACCTACCGGCCAATTCTCAACACCGGGCCGAGGTCTGAGATCAATTCTGTAGGTATCGTATATATAGGGACTTGTATATCACGTATATAGCTGCCTCATACATAGAAGCCCACTGAAGTTTTAATATGATACAATGCAAGCACACGCTAACCTACTCGCTCTATCTCTCCAAGTATGATAATCCCGACATTTATAGTAATTCCTGATTAGCTTCGTATCTGATAACGTATGATATAATATGTAGACCTCAGCAGCAGGACTCCGGGGGAGGTACGGTAATGAGTTTGTGAAGATTTGGAGATGAGTCATCAGCCCCACTGGACAAGATAATTTAGATAAGTGTGGTTGGTGGCTATCTCTTATCGTGGGTGGGGGCTGCTTGGACTGGGGGGGGGAAGTGGGGTACAGGTGCATTGTGGCTGAGCGAGTGCTAGATTGCGGGGGAGGTGGTGGATCGTGCTGTACTGTACCACCCGTGTTAGGGCAAGGTATTATAGTTGCGTATATGGGGGGGGGACGAGTAGTTGAGCTTTGAACATGAAACTAGTGTACGGCGCTCTGATTGTCCGGCTAATAATGGATCACTTGCATTTACAACCTCCATCCTATCTGCTGTACACCCGGTTTGAAGATTATAAGTCATCCGCAGGTTAAAGGTCTAGTATTCCTGACTCCATCTATGTAAAAATAAAAAAATAAAACGGGACAAGGTATAGAAACTACAAGAAATTATAGCGCTGGTATGTGTACTTTTCTAGAAATCTAGAAACTTATTCTAGAAGAACTGTGTTCGGAAATCTAATCTAAAAGTCTATGAGGTATATTTTTTTTACACTCAAGGCCAAACTCCAGACCTTCATCCGCGACACTTGGAGTCTAAGATTGTTGAACCTTGGCAAGGCTAGGCATAGAACCCCAAGCCTCTTTTGTTTGAGGAAGCTTTGGGTGGCCAAAGTTCTCATCGATATCCTAACAAAACAACGTTAGTAGGCAACGCAAAATGAGATGAGGAACAGGGGAGCAAACCAAGATCAACTTCAACGCGTTTCTACTGCGCAAGTACGGAAGTGGCGCAGCTGCAGATGGTTTGACTGTAGGTAGAGCGATAGCAACACTAGCCTTGTCTCCATGGGGATAGAAAAGCGTCTGGAGAACCTCATACGCGGCCAGGGTGAATCCAAATTGTGGAGAGCTCCGAAGAACTCTCGCCGCGCCACCTTTATAGAAAGCTTTGAGTCCTTCCTCACGCCAGATAGTAGAGGCGCAATGGACCAACCCACGATAGTGAGTCTGACCCTTTCTTGCTTCCACCTGCAGTCTGGTCTTGATCACATCACAAGGGGTGGTGAGGTAAGCTGCCGGCATACCTGCGATGGCGCCGGATATGAGAAGTTGTAGAATACCAAGTTTCTTGGTCGGGCTCTCGCCGAACCAATTTTTCTTCAGGTGAGAATAGGTTGGGAAATATATTGCCGAAAATGGAACATCACGTAGCAAACATGCGCTCGCTCCCTTATATAATCCTACAAGACCAAGGTTTTTCACAATCCACAGGGCCGAGCGCCTGGGGACCCCTTCAACGGTCTTTGCTACTTCCCCTTGAACTTGTAGGCGGATCTTGACAATTTCGAGAGGGCTTAGATTCCGTTAACACGGCGCACCGTAAGGGGGCGGAGGGGCAGAGCATCAATAGAGACTTACTTGGTGAACACAACTTGGCAACCCCCAGCCGACCCACCAGCGATGACTTCCCACGGTAGGGAGATTTCTCCATCTTTGCCTTTGGCTTTAGATCTGACCAAGTCATTGACCGTAAGTTTGATGGCTTTCTCAGGGGCAACACCCTAACCCCGCCAACATTAGAACGGGACTGTTTGAACATGGGGGAATCAGGGCTAACTCACGATAAGCTGTGGACCCAGGCCACTATAAAGGCCCCGGAATCCTTCGTTGCGAATAACCTTCTTGGCGCAGTCAATACTATTCTTGTACATAAGCTCTCCGACAACATGGCTGCGCTGATTCTGCATTCTGGTCTTCACCAAGTCGATTGGGTATACTATCGTGGCCCCAAAGGCACCGGCAACCGATCCTAGTGCGAAATTGAATGCTGCATCCAGGGCCTGACCAAAGAACCCTTGTAATGCGGGAGTAACTGCAGGTAAAGCGCCAGTGACAATGGGTGGTGTGTGAGTTTCTAGCTGAGGTTCTCGCCAGGAAGAGTCGAGCACACGGGCAAAGTCGGTAAGGGAAAGCTTCCCGGATGTATTGTTGAGTCCTGCGAAATGGAAAATAATGTCCGTCTCCATAGGAGAGAATAAACCAAAACGAGAGATCTTTGCTGCCTCGTTCATAAAATCGGTCCTGGTAATCTTGCCGTCGGCGGATTTGGCAGTAGCATTCTGGACGATACGATCGATCGTGTCCATCTCTCGAACGACGTTCTGGAAGGCGCGTACGTTCGCATAGCTAATTTTTGACCCCGCCGCTATATCTGATAATGTGTGAAGGTTATCGAGTAGATGATCCGAGAGCTTGTGTTTTGAGGTCTCGAGAATAATTCGTTGGAACTGCTCGGACTCAATGTAGCCGGACTTGTTCTTGTCATATAAACGGAAAGCCTGCCTGACACGCTCATCTTGGAGTCCCCGAAGCATCTGCGAGAACTGAGGGTATGAAAGGCTGTGTGGGCGGTTCTTACCCCCAAGGTAGAGTGAGGCCCACTCACTAGCCCAATCGAACGGCAGGTTATTAGGCCCTTTGTTGCGGGTATAGAATGTCACAAAGTCATCGTACTTCACGCTGCCACTTCCCTCCACGTCGAAAAGTCTGAAGGCGATTTGATATTCCGCATCAGGTTTGGCGAGAATGTCTTCAAAAGTTGCCCAGTCTTGAATGTTGAGTACACCTCGGCTGCGCCTATCCGCGATATCGAATAGGATAGCATACTGATCTCGTTTAATCTTGTGAAAGTTTTGATCCGGGGGTGCGATTGCGTCAATGAAATTCTCCCGGGTCATGAATCTTTCACCGGTAGTCGGCTCAGTAATCGATGCAAACTTTGTGAAATTCGCCCTGACTTTGGGGGTCAGTGAGGGATCGTGCTCGATCCCGAGCAATGACTCCTTGATAGTTGGCGTCGCGGTCGCCATGGTTTTGGGATGAATTGAGGCTCTGGGAAGAAAATTAGTTTATCCGAGGATCTGCAAGGGGCCCAGGGAACACAGAATCCAGAGAACAGGAAGGGAGAACAACCTTAAAAAATGGTTTACGGGATCAACAAATGCTCAAACGAATGATATCCCTGCAAACAGAAGAACGGGGGGGGCTGAATGGAGGGGGGGGGATAATTGGCGAAGGGGAGAGAGCGGAGATAACCCAAACAAAGGAAGAAGGAAAAAGGATTGTGGGGGAGTAGTTGGCCAAGTAGTGGAGGGGGGATAAACACAGGCGAGAGGAGGTTCAACTATGGGCTGATAAACAACTTGGGGAAAAGGAGGGGAGTAGGAAGAGGGGATGAAGAGTGAGAAGTGTAGCACGGTTGGTGAAGAGAAAAATAGGTTCACCAAGGAATGGTCAAAAAGGGCTGAAAAGGCGAGGATTGACGGCCAGGGGAGGGCATCATCAGGGTTTGCACTATCCAGTGAGCGGGAAAGAAGAAGAAGAGTGAAAGGGTTGGGGGGGGGGATGATGCCCTGCATGTGCTCCATGGAAGCATAACGCTTAAAATCTGATAGCAATTGAGACAAAAGGTCAAGCCCCACTAGTGAAGGAAAGCATTTCACCATTTGATGTTGTAACAGAACGAAAGACAAAGCTTATCGCAAATGCGATTCGAGAAGATTACGCCTTCACATGTTATGATACGTTGATTAAGGGAAAAAGTTGAATTTGGGTTGCGGCTCGCATGTTGTTCATTTGATGGAGAAAATTTTCTTCCTTATTCTTTATATTTTCAATTGAGCCTCCTGATTGACCAGAGGAGAGCCACAAGGAAGGAGGATGAGAAAAAGAAGAGGAAAAGGAAATTCAAAGGTCAGACTTGGCACTCGGAGGTGCTAGTGGGTGCATTTGGCATGTTCGGTTGAAGGGAGGGTTAAGCACGTGACCGCACCCTGAAAAGGAAATTGTGAGAGCAGGGCATTACGGTATTTGGTGAGAGTGGAAATGGGACGAGAACGAGTGCGCTAGACAGTAAACCTTTTCAGATACCATCGACCTGGAAAGATGGGAATACAATGGAATACAATCAAGGAATACCCAGATGTAGACCTTGGGAAAATACACAGTTCGCTACTGTAATTGGAAACTGTGCTTGTTTTTATGGCGAATTACGTGTGTTGCAACAAGGTCAGAACACTGGAGTTCTGCTAAGAACAGTAAGTTACTGTACGAGACTTGGTATGGGTTGAAAATTTTTCTCCTAGCACAGGTACTCGGGTACAAACTACGCCAATTTTCTGTAAACAAAAGTATAAACACAACGAGTGAGACTGCGAGGATGAGCCACAGAGCACTATTACACGTTGGGAAAGGTTAGTACAGTACCGTACTGTCGCTGTGGTGATAAGGATACCAAGTGGCTATCGCCGCTCCAACCACAGCAGAGACACGAAGGTGTGCGAACTGGTCGATTCGATGGCATAGGAGCTTGGGCACTAGAAACCAACGAGTTCAGAGAATGGCGTCATGCGGAAGATGGTTGCGTTGAGCCGGTGCTGTTCTGTTCCGGGGATCCAGGAGTGGGAAAAACATATCTCAGGTAGCGAGGCCTCTCTGCTTGAGAAAGACGGTGTAGATGTCACTGACTATCAGCGAATAATAGCTCACTGGTGATTGATAACCTGTGCGATCAGGCTGCAGGAAAAAATATTGCTGTCGTGGGACTTTACTGCGATTTCCTTGGCCGACAGGAGCAGTCCAGTGTAAATATGTTGGGTGCCATGCTCAAGCAACTTTCCAGGAGAGGAAGAATCCCCGAACATATACAGGAGGCTTTTCAGAAGGCTAAGACTGGGTTTGGTGGCCGAGGCCTTCGAATTCCCGATCTGGTGGAAATTATGAAGAAGACTGTTGCATCGCTATCGCGTGTATTTATATGTATCGATGCTTTAGACGAATCCACTCCGCAGTACCGACGGGAACTCCTTGAGTCACTGCAAGAAATCGTTCGGGTGTCAGGAAACACATGAATATTCCTTACCGGGAGACCCCATATCGAGGACGAAATTAGGAAAGGCTTCAGAAAGGTTGTTAGGATTCCTGTTAGTCCTACCCAGGGCGATATTAAGCGTTTTTTGGAGATGAGACTCAACCGTGATATTGATCCCTATGCAATGGACGATGAATTGCGGGCGGATATTATGAGAGTCATTCCCAAAAACATCTCAGAAGTGTAAGCAAGATCAAGTGCCTTTCTAATAGAAGCCTGAGTTATTACTCGCTAACGGCGACTTCTAGGTTCCTTCTCGTTTCCCTGAACATTGATGCAATCCTAGCTGAGATTACCCTCTCTCGGAGAAGAAAAAAGCTAGACGAGATGACCCGAGGGGAGGGACTACGCGATGCCTACGCGGCAACCCTCTCACGAATCAAGACACAGCGGCCCAGCAGATCAAAACTCGGCCTACAGGTGCTAATGTGGGTTTCACATTCTGAACGGCCATTACATGTCGATGAGTTATGCCACGCCCTAGGGGCAGAAGGAGGGTCCATAGACTTGGATATTGGGAATATTCCTGCAATGGAAACACTATTAGCATGCTCTCTGGGGCTTGTCACCGTCGAGAAATCCTCGTCCACTGTCCGCCTTGTCCATTACACTCTGCAAGAGTACCTCTCACGTAATTCCAACTTGTTCCTCAAGCCCCACTCGGTGATCGCCGAGGCCTGTTTGGCCTACCTCAACTTTCGGCAGGTCCGGGAGGTTTCGCCTACCCTTCAATCTGTCCCTCCTATGCCTTTCCTCGAATATGCTTCTTGTCACTGGGGTGCCCATGCTAGGCGGGAATCCACAGAAAGTGTGAAAGCACTTGCATTGAAACTACTCGATGGATACCCTGGGCACATATCATCGAAGATACTATTATTGCATGGAATGGGGTTTTGGGACCGGCCTCATGATCGGGAAGACAGCCCTACGGGATTCACAGGGCTTCACGCTGCTGCGTACTTCGGGTGCGTGGAGATAGCGGTTACTTTGTTGGAGAGTGGTGGGTGCAGTGTGCAGGCAATTGATCGTCATGGCAACACAGCAATCTGCTGGGCCGCTAGGAGGGGGTATAGGGGGGTTGTCAGGATCTTGCCGGAACGGGACGGCGTCGATCCCAATACGCCTGATGAATCTGGCCGAACGCCGCTCTCGTAGGCCGCCGGGATGAGGGATGAGGGGGTCGTGAGGCTACTTCTAGGACGGAAAGACGTCACTCCCAACACACCTGACGAACATGGCCAAACACCGGTCTCGCGGGCTGCCGGGTATGGGCATCAAGGGATCGTGAGGATGCTGCTTGAGTGGAGCGACATCGATCTCGACAGAGCTGACAACTATGGCCAAACACTGCTCTCCCGAGCTGCGCGGAATGGGCATGAGGAGGTTGTAAGGACGCTGCTAGGCCGTAACAATGTCAGCCCTGACACAGTTGACAAATATGGCCAATCACCGCTCTCCTGGGCTGCTGAGAATGGGCATGAGGGAGTCGTGAGGATACTGCTGGAACGGAACGACGTCAATCCCAACACAGTTGACACTCCATTTGGGCAAACACCGCTCTCGCGGGCTACATGGGGTGGTCACAAGGGAGTCGTCAGGGTACTTCTGGGGCGGGCCGACGTCGGTCCCAACACACCTGATGAACATGGCCAAACACTCATCTCGTGGGCTGCCGAGTATGGGCATGAGGGGGTTGTAAGTGTGCTGCTGGAACGGAACGACATCAATCCCGACACACCTGACAGGTATGGCCAAACACCGCTCTTCTTTGCTGCGCGGAATGGGTATGAGGGGGTCGTGAGAATACTACTGGGACGGAACGACGTCAATCCCAACACAGCTGACACTCTATTTGGCCAAACACCGCTCTTGCGGGCTGCGTGGGATGGGCACAAGGAAGTCGTGAAAGTACTTCTGGAACGGGACGACATCAGTCCCGACATACCTGACAAAAATGGCCAAACACCGCTCTCCTTTGCTGCGCAGAACGGGCACAAAGAGGTCGTAAGGTTGCTACTAGAACGGAGCGATATTAATTCCGACACTCCTGACAATTCTGGCCGAACACCGCTCTGGCTGGCTGCGCAGAACGGGCACGAGGGAATCGCTGAGCGGCTGCGGGGCCGGGCGTGTTCCGTTCCCGGATGTTCAGCAAACCTGGTGCTAACAAGGCGCTTCTATCCCGAGCTGCCCGAGCTATCTGATCCCCCTTCCAAAAGGACCAGCAGGTCTTGACTGACACCTAAGGATAAAACCCGACTCTTCCCCCTCTTCTTACTAGTCATCCCCTCTTAGTAATTGAAAAACTTGGCAAGGCTGGACCCTCAGCCAGCTCTCCACACGTCGACTGGCAAGATACTGCAGATGCCAAACCCCGAGATTGCATCATTCACCTAGAGTTTCTCATTATCCCCCAGTCCGCCTAACCACCTCACATCCCCCCCTCACTGTATGCCCCTTGTTCTGCTTAGGTTTTGTTTTTTTACCGATATTGTATGCATCTGTAGTTCTTTAATGCTTGTCTCTACTCTACTCTTTTCTCTTTTATCTACACCTTTTTGAAGATTTTGAATTTTGTTTCTCACCCCCGTTAGATTAAGTTATTCCCGTGCCTGTCCATGATTATCTTTGTATATTTTTTTTTGTACCACTGCCCAACTTAGACAGCAACCGCGCTGCATTGAAGCGGGGTGGATTGGAGTTTCATAGATATAGACATAAGTCAGCGACTGATACCGGTAGCCTATCTTCTATTTGCCGTGTTGTGAGATAAACCACTCTTCTTGTTAACACCATACTCGTACGGGTCTGGCTTTTTGAGCCTGCTATCCTGTTTTGGTCAAAATTTACAATACACCATACCCTCACCTTTCAATCTTGACAGAAAGGCAATCCCGATCCCTAGCCGGTAACTTATGGTATACCGTAAAAACTGAAACGAAGGAACTATCCACCATGAGGTTGAGTTACGGCATCATATCGGTATTGTACTAGTATGGTAGGAAAGGGCGGAAATTTTTGGGTGGCGAGACAAGGGTTAGGATCGTCAATCGATTGTCATAGGAAAAATCGAAGAGTGGGGGGTGTTATATAACAGGACAACTGAGGGCCAAACGTGCTAGAGGTATATGATAGTACAAATAAGCATTAGTTAGACTATATATCTCTGGCTCAACGACTAGAGATTATCCTACTGTAAGTGTATGTAGAGCCTCTGCTCCGAGGACCTCAGATTTGGAATTACAAACGATACTGTGGCTGCGACTCCTCAGATAGGATGTGACATTTGTACCGGTACTATCTAGGACTATTATAGAACAAAACATTTCGTCCCATGCTCTTTTTACTACACAAAAAAGTATCCATCTATCCAAGCCACCCTTTCTATAATTAACACAATGTCTGTGAGAATCTGTGAAAATTTGGCCATGCACTGGTAGACCTGTAGATAGCATGAGGGATATTATAATACAGAATCCTTAGATATAGCATTGGGAATTGTGAGTTTTGAAAACTGTCCATTTTTTTGTTAAAATTTGGTGCATAACCCTGTGTTGGACGCAACGCTTTTTCCTCGTGCTTTTGGGGGCGGAATAACAAAACTTGGCATAGTGGAATGGATGATCTAGATGTAATGATAGTGGGTGTTGCGAAGTAATGCAGGATGTACGGGACTAACTTAGGTGCTATCACATTAGGCATAGGATACTTTTTTTTATAGATATTTTTACTGTAGTTGCTCCATCCCTTGCAGCTTTATAAGGGTACTATACTACTGATATAGACCGGTAATAATTCTCATAATAATAATATTATCGTTCTCTAACTAGTGCTAAGGCGTTAATGTACACAATTCCTTTTTTTCGTGGTGGCTCATCGCCTATCACTCATGCAGGGGCCGGCTAGGGCTAGGCCTGGGGTCTGCTCCCCGCATTGAGATGGTCAATTTGACGAAATGCGAGACCTGAGTTTAATATTGCTTTTGCTCACTCCACTTGGTGTGCAGGCTTGGCACATCGCGGTGCTAGAAAAGGTACGAAGCGTTTCAGGTAGTAGCAGTTTCTCCACCAAAGGGAGGCCCATTGTGACGAAAAGTTAGAGTGTGGTGTTCTATTTTCTCCCATTAAGGGCAATTTCCACCACTCAAAGCTTTGCAACCTTGGACTCCGGAGGCCCGCACCCGGCTTCATTACATATTTTCAACACAACCTCACGCACTGCCATCACCTCCTCCGTAGTGGCCCCATTGTTTAGTGCTCCGCGCAAGTGCCCTTTAAGCTGTGGGTTGACCTATCGGCAACAGTCAGCCCGCCGAACTTTCACAAAAATCTTATCCGGCAAAGCGAGTTTCCTACGAACATCCTGAGGGATCAATCCAGCAACCAAGCAGAAACTGGTATCCCGTTTCCCAATCACTTCGGTATTGCTGAATACATGGCCGTACATTAATTCGGCGACTACGGCGAGGTCGTCATAAGAATTTCGCATTCCTCCCATGACTCGTTTCGTCATTTTGCCATACACCGTTTCGAAGAATTGACTACCTCTCGTCATGACATTTGCATGGTAGGTGGGTTGGAGCGATAATCGGCGGTGGGTAAGCGTTGGTGCAGACAGAATATGAGGCGGCGTAACAGCCTTAAGTCGATTTAGGGAATTGATTGCCTGACTTTTTAGACATCTTAGTATTGATTTCAACGGGGATGGATTCGTTGGGTTGGGAAGGACCTTGGGCAAGCCCCCGATGGGAGCAGTCTTCAAAATGGCCTCACGAAGTTTCTGGTGGATGGTTAAAGCACTCTCTCGATTCCCGTGCGGGGTGACGGCGCCTATTAGCTCCCTTTCCACATACTCCTCTCTCTCGCTACCAGGAACGGCAGCCTCTTGGACTGTGTATTCCCATACTCTGGGAATTTCTTCGGGACGGTTGATGATGGAAAATGCTACAGAGGCAATGAAATAGAAAGTATGTTTTGGTAAATTAGGATGGTGGTGTAAAGATTTGAGAAATGGAAAAGTAGCGATTGGGGGTAATGGAAGGGACATCGCGATACGATGAAATGGCAGCCATAGGATGGAGTTGAGAGTCGGCCGAGTTATCAATTGTTATAAGGCACAAGTTGAGCGGCTAACCCCGATAATTATGGGCCTCTCTGGATCTGGAAATCACTCAACCCCGGGTCCTAACCTATCATGGCAAGGACTTCATCCCATTTTAAATTACGTAACCAGACACCGTGTTCTGACTGATTTGTGGGAGCTTCCCCGTCAACGGACCTTAACACTCCAGCTCAAGCAACGAGCGAGCTCCCAACCAACTTTCGTTTCTCTGGTTCTACTCCCCCCCCGCTTAGATCCCTCGTCCCCTCATTCTGCATTTCTGACTTTCCCATCTAAACTTCACAATGCGGCTCGCCGTCTACGGCGCGGTGAGCTTCCCCCACCTGTACTTTTGACTTCTCAGGTTTTGCTGATTGTATCTGTGTAGACTAGTGCTGTTCTCGGCGCTGGTGTAATTCTTAGCGCGTTCAACCATCGTGCAAACTTCTACTCCGCCTGCGTTCACTTGGGACAATCCAATGCCTGCCTCATGGTTTTGACGAACCTGTTGTTACTATTATCCATCCTCTTTGGCCACGGTCTACAGCTTGTCTTTTATGGACCCTTACGTGCTCCCGAGATAGAACGACTTTACGAAAAGGCGTGGTATGCCGTTACCGAAACATGTTTGGCTATGACAATTTTCCGCGATGAATTTGACGTACGATTTATTGTGATGTTTGGGGTTCTGCTTTTTATCAAGTGCTTTAGTTGGATTGGAGGCGGCCGGGTTGAATTCGTTAGTTCCCCATAACTCTGCCCGAAGACTTAGCTGACAATGTCAGATGGAAACCCAACCCCCGGCAAGCCCTACGCTGTTCCACATACGCTTGGCCTCTTCGCTCATCCTCCTACTTTCGGCCTGCGGGGCGATGCTCTGGCACTCCGTCCTTTCGGTATTGGAGCGGGGCCGTCCCAACATGATGGTTATGTTTGCCTTCGAATTTGCAATTTTGTTGATTACCTCTTTGGGCATTACAGGAAGATATGTTCTTAATGTGGTGGAAAAGTTCATTCTTAAGCGTGAGGCGGCTCGGAGGAGGGAGGCGAGAGCAGTTGAGAGGGAGGTGATCCGCAATCGACGTAGCGAGCAGCGGGCAGAGAACCAGCGGAGGCGAGATTTAGGCGAAACTGTCGAAGATGTGACCGAGCCTGAGGAGGAGGATGACGAGGATGATGACGAGATTGATGTTGGAGGGTGGGAGGAAAAGGGCACTTGGGTCTTTTATCTAGAGCTAACCACAGGTTCGTGCCACTTACCCTAGAGAATGAATGCTACTAATCGCTGCAGATTTATTGAAACTCGCTACTTACCTATGCTTCTTCGCCATCGTTCTCACTTGGTACGGTCTGCCACTGCACATCATACGAGATGTTTACCTCACCCTACGATCCTTCATCACTCGAATCCGGGACTTCATTCGGTACCGCAGGGCAACCGCCCACATGAATTCACGCTACCCAGATGCTAGTGCGGACGAAGTAGAGCGCGAGGGTGTCTGCATTATTTGCAGGGAAGAGATGCGCGCTTGGACTACAGGAGCTGAGAATGAGGGAGGGAGAGCTACTGGGACTCAAGATCAGCGATCCAGGCCAAAGCGGCTTCCATGCGGCCATGTGCTCCACTTTTCGTGTCTTCGTAGTTGGTTGGAGAGGCAGCAACGGTGTCCCACATGCCGCCGCCCAGTCCTTGACGAGCCAACTCCTAATGGTCCTGGCGGCAACAATGCGGCAAACGCTGCTGCACCCGGACCGCCTGGGATCAACTTTCAGGCTGGAGGAGATGGGTTGGGTTTCAGGGCGGAGATCGCATTTGGGGTGGGTGGACCTGGCCTTGTGCAGAACCTAATGGACAGAATGAATCCACCTCCAGCTCAGCGGGATGATCAAAATGCCCAGCGACCCCACGAACAAAATGACGATATTGCGCGCGCAACGACAGGCGCTCCTGGGAATATGCGGGCAGAGATTGATCAGCATATAGCAAGGACCCGACAGCTCCTTGATCGTGAATTAGCCATGATCGATATTACACAAAGACAGCTCAGGCAGTTGCAGGAGTTACAGATACACGCTCAGATGGCTGCCGGCGGTGCTCAGGCGGCCTTAGATGCTGCTGCTAGACCTGAGAATCCTACTGTCCCAGCTCCGCCAGAAGCTAGAACGCAAGATACTCTTCTGAACCAGTCTACAAGTGTTGGGGCTCCAGGGACCCAAGTTACCAGCACTTCCTCCACTGCTAGTCATCCAGCCCCTAGCGGCCTTCAATCCAACCCTCTGCTACCTGCTGGCATGACAATTCCATTCGGATGGAGTGTTATTCCTTTGGCTGTTCCTGGAGCTGATCCGGTCGCTAACACTCCCAACACTCCCGCAAATAGTGGAAGCGTCCGCCTCCTCCGGCGACGGGAGCAGCGGACCTACCAAGAATGGATGAAAGCTTACCATGCTCGCATGACCCCAGCGGCTGAGAGAACAGCGCAGGAGGGGGAGCTGAGACCTGTTCATCCGTCGATTACCAGGGCCGTTCCTGCCTCTAGCGACCTCACTATACCCCTTGGCACTACCCTCAATACATTCTCAGTTCCTACCATCCCTGAAGATATATCCACTCGCCTCACAAGAACACAAATCGCGCATCTAAGGCCTAGGGTTCGCGAGAGCGTTGCAGTTATCAGCCATTTTATCCAATACTATGTAGATGAAGACAGACTTGGTTTGGCATTGGAGATGCTCTATGGTTTGCCGGAACAATTCAGACGGGATATACTTGACGGGTGGCCAGATCGGGACATGGCACAGGTGTTGAGTACTGGTGAGGAATCCTTGCCTCCTCCCACATCTGGACGAATTGATCTCGCCGCCTATTACGTCTCGGTCCTCGCGATGCAGTTTTCGTTTGAGAGCAGGGTCCGCCTACTCCTCGGCATCCCGAAGACTCACTTCCGTGACAGTCTCGTCCGTTACTTTCAAGACCCCCAACTCAGCACCGAGCTTGAGAAACTGGATATTGCAATTTCTGACTTGGACCAGCCGCTTCCTAATGTATCATCACTACTTGAGAGTATATCCGACTGGACCGAAATCCCTAGTCTTTCCAGCAGTAGCGACAAAAATTCCATAGAGAAGGCCGAGAAGGAAACCAGGGAGATCGCCAATAAGCGGATCCAGGTGCTCAACGATGTCAGCCGCGCTATGCGTACGGCCGCGAACAGGCTAGAGCAAGCTCACCGACCATCTTCGGAACGCATCGTCGGCCAGTTCAATCCTGATAACGAACTCTCATTATTTGGTCAGCGCAGTGTTTTTGATGCCTCGGCACAATCCCGTGTTCTAGATTCATTTGAAAAGGATATTGTCTCGGAGGAACGGCTGTGGTTGGAAAAGCAACATGCAGTTGAAGGGCTGTTGTCGACCGCCGGCGAATCCTCAAATGCTGGGCAGGAGAAGGGCAAGGGGAGGGCCACGGTTGAGGACGTGGAGGAGTAGACAAAGATTGTGTATTGTAGCTTTTTCTGTTCTTTTTTCTTTTCTCCCTGCTCCTATTCATTGCGCGATGATAACGGCTCCTTTTTTCTTCGTTCCTTTCTCTACTAGTTTACCTCTTTCCTTTTTGATTAGCTGGGGTTCAATGGAGTGGCAGGTCTATGTATATCATTTTCGCCTTGGTTCCTTTGCTTTTACTTTATATTTCTGCATGGATTGGGTCATGGTTCTTGTGGGGTTGCGTTAATTGCTGTTCGATAGTACAGGAGAGAGGGGGAGGGTTCGCGAGTTGCTGCGGGAAGCGAGTCATTGACTGTGAAGGCCGTGGCCTGTCTCATACGCTGCAGGAAGAGCGAGTCATGCACTAGATGTGAACGTTACAAAATAGCCTTCCTCACACTCAATAAAGACAGAATAAAAATAAAAACCGCTATCAGATAGCGAAAGCTTCTGGGGATCCTGTGGTGGTACGAGATATTTCTATACAAGAAACGAGATAATGATAATGACTTTAATAGTTGGGGCACGTCTGATTGCCACCTCAAATCTTCGTTTTGACCTTAATTATAGAGGTTTGCAGCAAGCCTCCATTTTGCTCTCAGGTGGAATGTCTGGTTGATACCATAGCTCAATAATCAAGTTGTGGTTATGGGATCGGAAGAAAGATTTCCGAAATATCGATCAGACCAGTAGACTATTTCCCTAGTGCCATGGACAACAATCCCTAATCTACATAACAGAACTAGTAAAAAAACATAGAAGGTAGAAACTTGAAGAATAAACTACACAGGAGGAAAAGATGCTACAACGATTTCTGTAGACCTACGGGCTGAGGTTCCCCCACCTATTGCTTGTTGCTAGATCAGACTTATACTGTAGGAGCTTATTAGTGTATCCTCGGATTTGATAAATAATTATACTATACTAACTTAACAGATTAAGTGGGGATGCCTGCTTATATTAATTAAACTCCTGACAGTGAATGAAGCTGCATACAACGAGATAACTTTTGCTATTCTTTAATATTATATACTGCGCCGTTCTTGCAGAGGTTAAATTTATATATTATAGTTCTTGAAGGTGTTATTGTAAGTATAATATCATAGTCAGATATGGGCGGCTCCTGGCAACAAACTTACGAACTTGCTGCTAGAGAGATTTATCCTTATAACTGTCTTCTCGCTGGCAAGGGTTTAGAAATTAATGTTGGCTAGGTGCAGCTTTTGAAAGTGTGCCATTTTAGCTGGGCAAACAAAAGAGCAAATAGTAGATAGTGTAGTATGTATCGGGTGAGTCATCATGACTGGAGTGAAGATGTTTCGGAATTATATTTGGTGTTGTGTGATAAGGCTAGAGGAGTGGAGCTGAGCCTTGTGTGGTTGATAACTTGAATGTTCGGGTATGGCGAAATACTGGGGCCCTTGTGAAGTTGGCGAGTTAGTCGAGAGTTGGAAGGAAGGGAGGAAGGGAGGAAGGGAGGAATAGTTCGTTCTGGGTTGGGATATTTTGTGGGTGTTTTTTGGTAGGGGTGGGATAGGGATTGGGGGTTGTGGTGGTGGTGTGTTTAGGGGATAAAGTAAAGGATGTACAGTACATTTGTTGGAGATCGCAATGGAGAATTTTGGCAGACTATGGGGATAGGAAAGGAGGCAGGGCGGGAAGAAGAGATAAAAAACTGACCTAGGGGCAGTTGACGGGAAACCCGCCCCGCCCTGCGACAAATAGTGATTTTGTCAACGGGAAGGGCAATATGTTGGGACACTGAGTAGAGACGGTGTATCTTGAGTGTAAGGAATAAATACCGATCAGCCCCATATGATTCGATCTGGAGGAAGGAAGGAACTCCCGATTGCTCCCTAACGACTTACTCTAGACACCAAGACACTTTTTTAAAAGAAATAAAAATATAGATCTGTGGTTCTGTGGGTTAGTCTAGTATTTTCTGTATTTGTGCTTAGCGTATACTATTTACGCGCCTAGGGGCCCCAGACATATGATACCGAAAGGGTGATACAACTATTGAAATATTTATCGCTCACCACAATCTCCTTTGAGGAATCATGTCACATTTGGGTTTCGCTTTGAGGCACGAGTGATTTACAGTGATGGGATAATAGTTTCTGGGCACAGTTCTGTGTAGCGCCCTGCTACCCCCCCTCAAAAGAAATTCGGCCATACTACTATGAGCCACACACTAACCCAAGTCCGTTCTATCATCAAAGAAAGAAATGGAGAAATACAAGAATAGTAGATGGTGGGGCCCATCCAAAAAAAAAAAAACTTCTAACTTAAGTCCATGGGACGCTAGGAGAAGAAGGAAAGTCAAAAAAGTGAATGTATCATACTTCACACATATATCTCATACCTGATGGTGTAAACTCAGCCTCTTTGCTTAGTGCTTCCGGCGCTAACAAACGGTGATGTCGACAAAGCAATCTCATGGCCGGGGAGGCCGAATGGGAGTCGGAGGAATGGATAGTAAGCAACAGTGGTAAATTATTCTCTGATGTTGTAAAAGGGAGCATGATTAGGCTCGAGGGCGCCGAAAGAGGTTATACCTCCAGGGTCTTACATCGTGCTGGGAGTTGTAGCCCCCGGGCCCTAAGCAGCTTCACCACATCATGATGCCCATTCCAGATGGCCCACGAGAGCGGGGTTAGGCCATTATTGTCTGGCCTATCGGGGCTGACGTCTTTTCGTTCCAACAGAACCTTCGCTACGTCATAATGCCCATACATAGCGGCCCATGAGAGCGGCGTTTGGCCATAGTTCTCCGGCCGATTAGGGCTAACGTCTTCCCGTTCCAACAACAGCTTGACTATTTCAGCATGTCCATTGCGGGCGGCCCACCAGAGCGTTGCTTGGCCATCATTGTCTAGCCTATCAGGGGTAACGTCTTCCCGTTCTAACAGAAACTTCACCACTACATCATGCCTATTCTAGGCGGCCCACGAGAGCGGTCCTCGGCCGCAATTGTCTAGTCTATCGGGGCTAACGTCTTCTCGTTCTAACAGAAGCTTTACTACTCCATCATGCCCACGCCGGGCGGCCCACAGGAGCGGTGTTCGGCCATTATTGTCTGGCCTATCGGGGGTAACGCCTTCCCGTTCCAACAAAAGCTTCACTACGCCATAGCGCCCATAGCAAGCGGCCCACCAGAGCGGTGCTCGGCCATCATTGTCTGGCCTATCGGGGCTAACGTCTCTCTGTTCCAACAGTAGCTTCACTACTCCATCATGCCCACTCTCGGCGGCCCACGAGAGCGGTGTTCTGCCATCCCTGTCTAGCCCGTCAGGGTTAACGAATTTCCTTCGAAATAGTGCCCTCGTTACTTGCGGTATCCCCCAAATACGACCTGTTCTCCCGGGATTGACAGATAGCGAACCAAGAAGTAGTCTAGCCACCCCTTGATGCCCATTCCCAGCAGCCCATGAAAGTGCTGTTCGACCATGTTGCGCATCCGGCATATCAGGCTGCGTATGCTTCTGTTGCAAGAGTAATTTTACTACTTCTTCAAGCCCATACTTCGCAGCCCACATGAGTGGCGTCAGACCCGCACTATCTCTTTCATTCACATCGCACCATTTTGTCCTTATCAAATCGATTGCAACTCCGACAATGCCGAAATAGGAAATACAGTGTAGCGCGGAAAATGGCTTGTAGAAACCAGGGTACTGCTCGCCGGCTGACTCGCAAAGCAATCTGGCAGATATGTGATTATCGTATTTGTCAAGAAGGCCGAGCGCAAGGTATCTCGGGCGATCTGAGAGCTCCATTCGCATGTGAGTTCCCCAATATAAAGAAGAGTACCCCAGGAAGGGTGTGCCTCGGCTGTCAAAAGCGCGGCTGGCCGAAAGATCCTTAACTGCCTGGAAATGCAGATACGTCAAACAAGTTTCCGCTATCTTCGAGTGAGCTCTGTCGAATAGGTGGGCATGATCGGAAAGATACTCTTTGAGTGTGAAATGGATCAGCCTAATAGTCGAGGACCCTTCATCGACAGTAGCAAGCCCCTGACAACAGCTTAACACTGTCCGGATTGAAGGCACATTGTTGGTATTAATTCCAGTTGACCCCATCTCGACGGCTAGCGCATGACATCTCATCCACTTTCAACGGCCGTTCGGAATGCGAAATCCACATTAGAGCGGCCATCCCGAGTCTTGCTCTATCCCCTTTCTGCGCCTTTATCCGTCCTATAGTCGCATTGTATGCACCCCCCAAGCCCAAGCCATTCGCCATTGTGCCAAGCTTCTCTCGCCTCCGATGGAGTGTCGTTTCCTGTAGGATGGCCTCAATATTTAGAGATACTAGTAGGAACCTAGACATAGATTTGTCAGCTCATAATTTTACATATTCTCACCAGAATCCTTCCTCCATACTTACGTTTCCGAAACCGGCTCGGGAATGTTCTTTATAATGTCCTCCTCCAAGCTCTTATCCATCGCGTCCGGTGTTGCATCCTCTCTCAGTTTCGCTCTCAGGAATTGAACGATATCATCTCTGGTGGGTGTAACGGATACAGCCACTACCCTCCCAGAAAGATGTTTCTCCACCTCATCCCGGATATGCAATCTCCCGGCTAGAAATAACCGCGCGCTGCGAGATCTTTGAAGAATTTGTTTTAGTAAACCAAGAAATTTTGCCCGATACTCGGCCATGCATTCATCCACGGCATCAAGGCATATGAAGGTGGGCCGTGAGGACGAGATATCCTGTAGCAACTGTACGATTTCGTCCAGTTCCAGTTTCCGGCCCCCGATGACCTTTCCCTGGTCTCGAAAGGCCTGGACGATGTTTGCCGGAATCTCTTCGAGTCCACTAACAACCTGCTTCAGGAGGGAACCTAGGATGGTCGCTGGGGATTGCTGTTTCTGGGTAGCGAAGTCGAAGTAGTAGCACGCAACTGCAGCATTTCGTCCCCTTGCCCAATCGCATAACTTATCTATTACTAAGGAGCTAGCATCACAACTTCTTAGCAACACCCCTACTTCACGGGGGATATGATCTCTCACCTCATGTAGGTTTTGCCGACCCCTGGATCTCCGTAGCAAAATAAGGCCGAATTATCGGGTTCCCCACCACGAATACCATCAAACCAATTCCGATATTCCTCTATTCGGAAGAGCCAGTCTCCCACATCCTTGACCCGGCGGACCCTAATATCATTGTGCCGTATTTGGGGTTCGAGTGGAGATAACCATTCGAGAATCTCAGTCCTCTCAGCCTCATCGGCACTGCCAAAGTTATTCACGATATTAAAAGAGTTTGTGTTGTTATTGAAGGAGTTGCTGTTTTCCCCGACACAAAATTGCGACATTTTCCTTTATTGTTGCTATTTGGAAGTTTGTAAATTCGATGAAGAGGATTTAGAGGATGGGTTCTTGAGTGTCGTAGCGTCAATTGATAGAGTTCGTGAGGCTGAAGAGAAGCGGTGTCACAACTATCTCCACTATCTCCTCGTTTTTTTGGCGGACGCCCGGTCTAATCAATTATCCGGAGTGCTTTTACCCCAGGACTGAGTTCTGTGGCACCTAGGCGGCTGGGCGCCGGTCGCATATATCCTGGACCGAAAATACCACTTTTCATAGCCTTACAACACAAACACATGTCCTTCAACACTCCAACTTGGAAGCTTGTGTGAACTTCTAAAATAGCCAACTTCTAAAAAATAAAGAAAATAAATAAACTTTTTATTATGAGTTTTCATGCAAATATCAGTACAGTGCAACGGTAACATTGACGCTTAAACCAAACTTCCAAGATCTTCTATTGTTCTAGAGCGTAGTAGGTTCTGGGTACTCCTGCATGGACAGACAGATATGAACTATGATGGGGACCCTAGATTCTCAGTTCCTAGACAATTCCTTTTATTATAACCTAGGGGGTGTTGAAATTCTGGATGGCCGACCATCGACGGGTAACCGAAGTAAAATCAAAAATCAGCTAGTCTGGCTTGAGAGTTTCCACCTGAAACTAACAACCTGGTTTGAGCAGCACACCGGTATAGCACCGACCATTGAGCAGGCGTAACCAGAATCTCAGGGAAGCCACAACACATAAATCATACAAGAAGCGGACCCAGCGCCTCACCCTAAATATATGCTCCCGGAACATAATATTAATCCACAGCCTCTATCGTACAATAGAGGTAGCTGGAGAATTTGCGCTATCACTACGCACCACTAGCAGCAAGTCCACTATGTTAATATCCAAATAATTTGTATAGGCACTGGTGTCTACATTATCCCCTACAGTTCAATCGCGTCAGGTGGCACGCTCCTTTGGCGGGCATGTTGGAGCACTGGGCACCCAGATTGTGCATCTTCGAGTACTTGTACAAAAAATACCAATCAACCTGACACGATTAGACCCTGAGGAAAAAACTCCCAATTACTCTCAAAACATCAAGATGTAATTTCTTTTAAAACAAAAATATAGATTTGTGGTTCACCCAGCATCATATCGGCATTAATACTTAGCATGCACCATCTGCGTGCCTAGGGCTCCGACATACCTGCCGGAGATAAATATCACCGGTCACGACCCTATGCCACCCACCGTGGTCAGCCCTCAAGATAGATTGACTATCATACCTCATTGAGACCTGCGCTCTTGGTCCCCAGAGAGAGGTGGCTAGGAACCCCCCTCCTATCATAGTCCTTTCAGTCCCTCACCCCACAGCATTGTTCCATTCTTGATAAGAGAAATATGGTATTAGAAAATATTAGACAGACTCTACCACCCTATCCTTTTATTTTTTCCCAAATTTCACTAGTTTCAAGCATACATTTTGGTACCAAAGAAGGATCATGCATCTACGCTTGCAGGAGTAAAAATATTGTCCGTGTACAAAATTAATTTTGTACACGGACAATAGAATAACATAGGCCCACGGGCCACGAAACTATTATTGGCCATTGGGGCTGTGGTGGATTTTTGTTGTGACCTTAGATACATTCCCTTCTCTAAGTGGAAACCGCCAGTATGGCTTTGGGAAATAAATTAACAAGAAGTTATCCCCCTTGTTTGCTAAAGGGAAGATCCTTTAACTTGGGGGGGGGAGGGATCGTAGTTATGAAACCACTGTCGGAGAAGCCAGGAAGGCATTGGTTGGTTTGACTGCCGGCTAGCTAGGAAGGCACACGAATAGGTTATGAACTACTCTCCAGCCAGACAGCGGAATACCGTCATACGTCCATACTCTGGGAAATTTATACCAGAAGAGTGATACAAGTATTGAAATATTTATCGCTTGTCGCAATCTCCTCTATAGAATCATGTCACATTTAGGTCTGGCTTGAGGCACGAGTGATTCACGATGATGCGATATTAGTTTCCTAGGCTCTATTTTATGTATCATATTATAGTACCTCTGCTGCCCCCTCAAAAGAAATTCAGTCATACTACTATATACTACACCCTAACCCAAGTCCGTTCTATCACCAAACAAAGGAATAGAGAAATACAAGAATAGTAGAGGGCAGGGCTCATCTAAAAAAATAAAAATAAGAATAAAAATAAACTTCTAGATTTAGTCCATAGGACGCTAGGAGAAGAAGAAGGAAAGTCAAAAAAGTGAATGTATCATACTTCACGCATATATCCTATCTGATGGCATAAACTCCGCCTATTTGCTTGATGTTTCCGGCGCTAATGAACGGTGATGTTGACAAGAGAAGCTCATGGCCTGGGAGGCTGAATGGGGATCGGGGGAGGGATAGTAAGTAACAGTCGTAGATTATTTCCTAATGTTGTGAAAGGGTACATGACTAGGCTCGAAAGCGCCGGAAGAGGTCATATCTCTAGGGCCTTACAGCGCGCTAGGAGTTGCAGCCCCCCGGGTCTTGAGCAGCTTCACCACCCCATGATGCCTACCTCAGGCGGCTCACGAGAGTGGTGTTTTGCCGTAATTGTCTACCTTCTCTGGCCGCCCCACGAGAGCGGTGTTCGGCCATTATTGTCTGGCCTATTGGGGTTAACGTCTTCTCGTTCTAGCAGTAGCTTCACTATTCCATCATACGCCCACAAGAGCGGTGTTTGGCCACCACGGTCTGGCCTATCGGGACTAACGTCTTCCTGTTCCAACAGAAGTTTCACCACTCCATCATACCCTCTCCGGACGACCCACGAGAGCGGTGTTTGGCCATTATCGCCTAGCCTATCAAGGTTAACGTCTTCCCGTTCCAACAGTAACTTCACTACTCCATCATGCCCATTCTCGGCGGCCCATGAGAGCGGTGTTCGGCCATCATTATCTGGCTTATCGGGGGTAACGTCTTCCCGTTCCAACAGTAGCTTCACTGCTCCATCACACCCATTCTCGGCGGCCCACGAGAGCGGTGTTTGGCCATTATTGTCTGGCCTATTGGGGCTAACGTCTTCCCGTTCCAACAGCAGCTTCACTACTCCAGCATGCCCATTCCAGGTGGCCCACAAGAGCGGTGTTTGGCCAGCATTATCTGGCCTATCGGGGCTAACGTCTTCCTGTTCCAACAGCAGCTTCACTACTCCAGCATGCCCACTCCAGGTGGCCCACAAGAGCGGTGTTTGGCCATCATTATCTGGCTTATCGGGGGTAACGTCTCCCCGTTCCAACAGAAGTTTGACCACTGCATCATCCCCTCTCCGGGCGGCCCACGAGAGTGGTGTTTGGCCAGCATTATCTGGCTTATCGGGGCTAACGCCTTCCTGTTCCAACAGTAGCTTCACTACTCTATCATGCCCATTCTCCGCGGCCCATGAGAGCGGTGTCCGGCCACTAGCGTCCAGTCGGTCAGGGTTAACCGATTTCTTTCGGAATAGTGCACTCGCTACTTGCGATATTCCCCACATATGACCTAAACTCCCAGGATTAACAAATGGCCGACCAAGAAATAGCCTAACCACCGCTTGATGCCCACTCCCAGCAGCCCATGAGAGCGCTGTTCGGCCATGTCGCGTGTCCGGCATATCAGGTTGCGTATGATTCTGATGCAAGAGTAATTTTACTACTTCTTCACGCCCATACTTCGCAGCCCATATGAGTGGCGTCAGACCCGCACTATCTCTTTCGTTCACATCACATCCTTTTGTCCTTATCAAATCAATTGCAACCCCGGCAATTCCGAAATAGGAAACACAGTGTAGCGCGGAAAAAAATGGCTTTCGGGAATAAAGGCACTGCTCGCCGGTTGACACCCAAAGCAATCTGGCAGATATGTGATTATCGTATTTATCAAGAAGGCCGAGCGCAAGGTATCTCGAGCGATCTGAGAGTTCCATTCGCATGTGAGTTCCCCAATATAAAGAAGAGTACTCTAAGAAGGGTGCACCTCGGCGGTCAAAAAAGCGGTTGGCGGAAAGATCCCTAACCGCCTGGAAATGCAGATACGTCAAACAAGTTTCCGCTATCTTCGAGTGGGCTCTGTCGAACAGGTGGGCATGATCGGAAAGATACTCTTTGAGTGTGAAATGGATCAGCCTAATAGTCGAGGACCCTTCATCGACAGTAGCAAGCCCCTGACAACAGCCTAACACTGTCCGGATCGAAGGCACATTGTTGGTGTTAATGTCGGTTGACCCTATCTCGACAGCTAGCGTATGACATATCTCATCCACTTTCAACGGCTACTCAGAATGCGAAACCCACATTAGAGCGGCCATCCCGAGTCTTGCTCTATCCCCTTTCTGCGCCTTTATCCGTCCTATAGTCGCACCGTATGCACCCCCTAAGCCCAAGTCATTTGTCATTGTATCAAGCCTCTCTCGCCTCCGATGGAGTGTCGTTTCCTGTAGAATGGCTTCGATATTTAAAGATACTAGTAGGAATCTAGACACAGATTTTTTAGCCCATACCTTTACATATTTTCGCCAGAGTCTTTGCACCCTACTTACATTTCCGAAACAGTCTCGGGAATGTTCTTCACAATGTCCTCCTCCAAGATCCTGTCCATCGCGTCCGGTGCTGTATCTTCTTTCAGCTTCGCTCGCAGGAATCTAATGATATCATCCTTGGTGGGCGTAATAGATATAGCCACTACCCTCCCAGAAAGATGTTTCTCCACCTCATCCCGGATATGCAATCTCCCGGCTAGAAATATCCGCGTGCTGTGGGACTTTTGTAGGATTTGATTTAGTGAATCAAGCAACTTTGCCCGATACTCGGCCATGCATTCATCCACGGCATCAAGGCATATGAAGGTGGGCCGTGAGGACGAGATATCCTGTAACATCTGTACGATTTCATCCAGTTCCAGTTTCCGGCCCCCGATTACCTTTCCCTGGTCTCGAAAAGCCTGGACGATGTTTGCCGGAATCTCTTCGAGTCCACTAACAACTTGCTTCAATAGGGAGCCTAGGATGGTCGCTGGGGATTGCTCTTTCTGGGTAGCAAAGTCGAAGTGGTAGCACGCAACTACAGCATTTCGTCCCTTTGCCCAATCGCATAACCTATCTATTACTAAGGAGCTAGCATCACAACTTCTTAGCAACACCCCTGCTTCACGGGAGATATAATTTCTCACCTCATGTAGGTCTTACCGACCCCTGGATCTCCATAGCAAAACAAGGCCGAATTATCGGGTTCCCCACCACGAATGCCATGGAACCAATTCCGATATTCCTCTGTTCGGAAGAGCCAGTCTCCCACATTCTTGACCCGGCGGACCCTAATATCATTGTGCCGTATTTGGGGTTCGAGTAGAGATAACCATGCGAGAATCTCAGCCTCTCATCGGCACTGCCAAAGTTATTCACGACATTAAAAGAGTTTGTGTTGTTATTGAAGGAGTTGCTATTTTCCCCGACACGAGATTGCGACATTTTCCTTTTACTCTTGCTGTTTGGAAGGTTGTAAATTCGATGAAGAAGATTTAGAGGATAGGTTCTTGAGTACCGCAGTGTCAATTGATAGAGTTCGTGAGGCTGAAGAGAAGCTGTGTCACCACTACCTCCCCGCTTTGTTGGCGGACACCCGGTCTAATCAATTATCCGGAGTGCTTTTACCTCCAGGACTGAGTTCTGTGGCGCCCAGCCGCCGGTCGCATATATCTCAGACCGAAAATACCACTTTTGGTTGCCTTACTGACAACACAAACACATGTCCTTCAACACTGGTAGGATCCATCATTTCCTAAATGAAACTTCCCACCCTCGCAATAAACATTCAAAACAATGACTCCAATTTTATAGCTTGTGTGAACTAAAATAGCCAACCTTCAAAAAAAAACCCTTTTTTGTATGAGTTTCCATGCAAATACCGGTACAGTGCGACGGCAACATTGACGCTTAACCCGAATTTCAAGGCTCTTGCATTATTCTAGAGCATAGTAGGCTCTAGGCACTCCCGTATAGATGGATACCGTATGGATTATAAGATCGGGATCCCCAGATTGTCAGTTCCTAGACTATTCCTTTCACAATAACCCAGGAGGGTGTTGATATTATGGATGGTCAGCCAATGACAAGTCACAGAAGTACAATTCTCCAGCTTTTCTGGCTTGAGAGTTTCCATCTGAACTAACAACCTGGTTTGAGAAGCACAATGGTATAGCACCGACAATTGAGCAGGCATGACCAGAATCTCAGGGAGGCCACAACACATGAATCATACAAGAAACGGAACTAGCACCTCATCCTAAATATGCTCCCGGAACACAATATCAATCCAGGGCCTCTATCGTACAACAAGGACGGCTCGAGTATTTGCGCTATCACCACGTACCACCAGCAGTGAGTCTGCTGTGTTAATGGCCAAATAATTTGTATAGGTACTGGTGTTTGCATTGCCCCTACACAATAGAATCGCGTCAGATGGCATGCCCATTCAGCGGGTATGTCGGAGCGTCGGGTACCCAGATGGTGTATCTTCGAGTACTTGTACAAAAAATACCAATCAACTTGACACGATTAGACCCTGAAGAAAGAACTCCCGATTACTCTCAAAGCACCAAGATTTAATTTCTTTTAAAATAAAAATATAGATTTGTGGTTCCGTTGGCTAGCCCAGCACCACATCCGCATCAATACTTAGCATGCACCATCTGTGTGCCTAGGGCTCCCGATATCTTGCCGAAGAGAAACATACCCGATACGATCCTATGTCACCCACCATGGCCAGCCCTCAGGACAGATTGACTATCATACCCCGTTGAGACCCGCACTTTTGATACCCAGAGAGAGAGGCAGCTAGGAATCCCCTCCTATCATAGTCCTTTCAGTCCCTGTTCACACAGTATTGTTCCATTCTTGATAAGAGAAACATAGTATAATAGTAAAAAGTATCAGACAGACCCTACAACCCTATTCTTTTGTTTTATCCCAAATTCCACGGCTTTAAGGTGTACATTCTGGTACCAAAGAAAGATGCATCTGCCGTTGCAAATGTATAAATAGTATAAGACAACCCCACTGACAACAAATTAATTTTGATCATTGAAGTCGTGGAGGGATTTTTGCCGTGACCCTGATACATTCCCTTCTCCATTTATCCCCCCCAAATATCCCAAGACGCGGAAATCAAAGCTGGGTGCCAACAACCGATATCGCTTTACGAAATAAATTAACAAGCACTTACTCCCATTAATTGCTAAATAGAAGATCCCCCAACTCAGCGGGGGGGACAGGGGGGGTAGTAGTCATGAAACAACTATCGACGAAGCCAAAAAAGCATTGGTTGGTTTGACTGCTAGCCAGGAAAAAAGTACTAATGAGTTATGAGCTGCCCTCCAGCCGACAACGGAACACCGTCATACACCCATGCACTGAGAAATCTATACCAAAAGAGTGATACAGGTATCGAAACACTTATCGCTCACAATCTCCTTTTAGGGAATCATGCCACATTTGGGTTTCGGTTGAGGCACGAGTGATTTACGGTGACGAAAAATTAGTATTCTGGCACTATTCTATGGAGGGACTCGGATTCCCCTCACTCGCACGAGAAGAGTTAATGCCTTCTACTTACATATTATCCCCCGGGAATCTAAGAAAGAACCCTTTGGCTCTCTATCTCAAGGGTGCACAGAGGTCCCCTCTTGCGGCGAGCCAAAAGTATCCATTTCCCCCACTGTACTGTATTGATCTTGCTGCCTCGATTAGACTAAGCCAAAAAAAAAACAGCGTGTGGACGGCAAATTTCCATCTATATATCGTCTTTCTTTCTCTCATAAAGATCTGCTTCTTCCTTATCATGCCGGTCGTTAGTCCCCCATCTGGAAATCGCGAATACTTGAATGAAGTCAAAGCCAAGCTTTCTCCAAGAAGCCGACATAAACTTCAATTATATTATCAATGTATCCCACCCTCCCTCGGCAGAACAGTATACATAAATCAACATACACAAGCTCGCCCCGTCTACCAGTCCTGAAGCAGGAGCCCCCCGGGATAAAGTTCAGTATACCAAATCTGGATAGGGCACTGTTTCATTTCTCCAGGCAGGTATCTTTCCCCTGGCTACATAGATCCTGCTCCGTCGGTTCTGGTATTTCTTACGGATTTGGTATTAGATTCCCGCTTCTTTTGATAACACCCATCATACCGACTATGTTTTCTCCCTAAATAAGAAAAACCGAAGAAGCCACGAGTTCTAGAGTGGTGATAGGAGTCTCGTTTTGTAGCTAGCAGTCTGGGCGCGAGTGATACGTGGGTAATCTTCCCGAGGCCGCTGCCACGGACTCGACGAAGAAATAGTAAAGGAAAAAACTGCGCTCAAGAGCCCGTCCCTCGTGCCTCGGTGTCACTATATCATGAGATCTTGCTGGGGGCTATAGATGCCCGAGTTATCTTACTCAATAAACAAAGAGCAACACTTACCCTTCACCTCCTCTCAGGCCACGAGACAGAAGGGTAAATTCGTCAAGCATTGGCGGCCGTTTGGCACAGCGAGGTTTCTCTAATAGCAGATTATATTCGTTGACACACAAAAACAGACAGAAGACCCTGCATATTATCTTCCCTTGATGTTCCAGGAGATTGAGTAGCAGGATGAGAAGTTGTCCTCGCTATAGACACGCTAGCGAGAGTAAGACGCATTACGGCACAATAGATTTCAACTGGTTTCAATGCCCAAAACTCAGCATATGCACAGAGGCAATCATAGAAGAAAAGCCTCAGAAGTCATTTGCAAGAGTCCTCCCTTAAGCCCTATTCTCCATACGGCGTGTGTAGTGATATTTTGTGTTTCTCAACGAAAAAAAGTATCCAAAAAAAGACGAGGCGAGTAGGTGAAAACTTGAGAAAAGTCAACTTCTCCTGAAAAATAGGGTACATGCTAAAAATACAAAAGGGGTAGACTTTTGACCCAGTTTCATATCCTCAAGAATTCTGCCTCGTTTAGTAATATATCATATCTTCAGGCAAAATCGCCCTGTATTACTCCGTCGATTCCGAACAGGATCCTATTCTATTCGCCAGCCAGCTTCCGGAAAACTAGGGCTTCCGGTGATCAAACAGACTCTAGATTTGCATTATTTAGATTTATCTTGCCACTAAAGGACCTCACTTAAAACTTAACATTACCGCTGTTTTGGAATAATAGTTGTCCCCATCCCGATGTCAACTACACATTTTCCGTCTTACTTTCCAGTGCCGCCCCGTTACATCTTTCCTATAGAGAAATCTCGACGGCTTTTGCCTTGTGGTGCATCTCTTGTACTGCATCGGACTTGCCATCCAACAGCGGTCATGGTGTAGTACGAGGGAGCGCTGAAACCCCAAACTCTTTCCGACCCTACTACAGTATAAGCATGATACTCGAGCAGTTAATTCCCAGCAGTAGTTCGTATTTTCCCCACACCCAACCTCTCGCATTAGCCTCCGATCATACGCAATCACCTTGTTTCAGACAAATACTACTGTAGATTTCTCGTCCATAGCGCTTACCTCCGTCTTAAGATTACAGTAAACTATTCTCCTCCACAACGTCTCCCGGGACCTCCTGCCCCACACAAATAGGCCAGTTTAGAATCCTTCCAGGATCAACAGCTCCTTCAATCCATCTCCGCAGTTTCCACAGCAATAGCCCCGCTGCCCCCTCCCGCAGCACCCCTTTTCCAAGCAATATGTCTAGATGCTAAATTCTATGAATCTGACTCAGACCGCGAGCCAGAGAAAAAACCTGCATCCCCACCCCCTCAGATTGGCCCACAGCACATTACTTTTCTACCCTCAAAACTAGATCCCAGCATCTTCCCAAGCCAGAGATGATCGATCGAAGATCTACGCTAACATGCACCAACATCTCAGTCAGCCTTACGATTCCATCCAACAAAAACACGGCATTGTTAAGGCCAATTCCGGTTTCAACCTCCGATAAGGCCTACCTGCGCGCAAGCTGTCATAGTGCAACGGGCATCGGATCTTGGTGTTTCCCCGCTGATCAGAACCATAACTTAATTTGCGCGAAGAGATGCCGCAGACTCTGGCTAGCTCGGAACAGAGATTCACACACCATCACTCGATTCCCACCTTCTGACCTTTCCCTTACCTGCCTGCCGCAGCGATGTTAGGTCTACCAACTACATACAGCTTTCTCAACAATCAACACTGTAGTTGCTGTCGGTCCACTCAAGACCAAGGCTCTCGCACATTCTAGATGACTCATTCTTCGTGAGTATGGTATGGTAGGTTGTTCGTCTGCATTAGCGTAGCAGCGAGTGACAGGTTGGTTGCCAGGCGCCAGCGAAAAGAGGAGCCGCGTGCCCCGACGATTGACTAACTGTTTGCCTGGCCTTCACAATCCAATAGTACCGGTATCCACATCCTAGGCTCTAGAATTCACATCCACTTGCGCACATTAATCGTTACGTCGATGACGCAAATAATCAAGGCCCCGGGGTAAACGTTGGGGAAGACTAGCCCCGCCCGTCATCATTGTGGTGATAGAGTAATTTGACATCACTGCGCAGGCACCGCCTCGCCGCCTCACTTTATCGCTCACACAGCGCCACGAGCACGGTGGCAGTGTTACCAACCACACGGCACCAAGACATCCTTGTCCCTCTGCCACGGATACTCCGCCACGAGATCCCGATGAGCCACCACAAGCGATCTAAACACGGACAAGGTTCCAAACATGGTAATCCAGTAGCTTGGCAAAGGGGGCGCTATGGCGTTGTCTAGACCGTGACGAATACCGCCATGGCGGCTCTAAAACTGAGCGACAGGACATATGATAGGCGAGCTCTTGTGTGGACAAGAAAACCAACAAGGGGGAAGAAGAAATGGCCAAGTCACACCATTGCCGATAATCGTTCGATCCGTGGCTCTCTCATTGGGGGATTTCTTCAGCGGGAGATACCGCTTGCTTTGTGCACTTTTTGCTCTCTGCTCGAAGCGAAAAAGCATGGATGGGCAAGGGCAGAAATTGGCCAACTAGGTGACGCGATTTACAGGAAAGGTCTTAAAGCAGAATGAAATTGACCAGTTGCAGTCCGGTTCACCCCTCCCCTTTTCCTGCCTCTTCCTAATCTGAAAAGCACACGAGGCTCAAGCGAGACATTGTCTCACACATTGTCTTATGATTGAGCGAGAAAGGGCGGCAGGCCACGTCAAGATTTATCCTGAACAGAACAAGCGAGAGGGGGAGAGACCATACCATATGCTTATTCCTCCCCGATGCGAACTATGCCCGCACGCAGCATGGCACGAGCATATCGTATTCCGCTTGAATGGAAATGTTCCCACACCCCCCGCGGATGTAGTTGAAATCGTGTGCAACGGACAGAAATGATGGATCTAGTAAAGAAGAGCGAGCCCTACGGAATTTCCATGGTGCTTCTCTGCAGGAAGCAAGAGAGAAAAAAAGGGAAGGAAGGGGTAAAAAATAAATATATTTGGTGGATAAATTTGACGGATATTGGTATTTCGCAGGGGCGGAACGGAGTTCTGGTTGGTCAAGGATACCACATCAGCCTAGTTTATCCCAATCTTCTTCCCTCTCCGATGCATGCACAAGTACTCGAGTACCCATCCGTGCCTCGGTTCGGTGGTTGTCACGGTCGTGGAAGCTAGGCGACACCTTTCCAGAAGAACCCGACGCTACGGACTGGAAATCCACGGCCGGCTCCGCCTGATGGACCCCACACCATAGGGCGATAACACAATCGGTAGATTCTTTTATTTTTCCCCTATTCATTTAGTCAATTAATTGCGGAAAAACCTCCTACTGACCTGCCGAGTAAGAGCGGGCAGGGAAATCTTACTGCATGATTAGGGGGAGGAGGGGGATTGGGTAGGAAGTGAGGAGTGGAGGAGGGGAGGGGGAAGAAAACATCCCTGCCCAGCTGAACATTGCAGGAGCGAGGGATTTAAACTGTTTCCCTACGAGGTGCATTAGCAGGAGCTAAGGTATGGTAAGGTCAGTCTGGATGGATGGCTTACTCGCAGAAAGCCATGATGTGATACCTATCGTCAAACAGATCACTTCCCTCCCCTGCGGCACCGTAGGCGGGTTTTAGGTGCGAAAAAAAAAGAAAGGGAAACCGAAGCCCCTATCTCCTATCCTTGATTTTTTTCCTTTTTTTCTTTCATCTTCTAATTCTCTCTTCAATTGCGGTTGTTTAGAAACGAGTGGTGAAGGTGTTGATGCGATGATATGATTGGCCTGTTATTCGGATTAAGTGTGGTGGAACGGATATATTACTCGCTCTTCTCGTGCGATGGTTACACGGTGGTACTTGTACTGAAAGAAGTACTTGTGTCACCGTTATTCCTTTCCCCAAACAGATATTGGGTTGAGTCAGAACTCTACTGCATATCCCATCAAAGACACAGTATCATCCACCCCCATATGTTCTACCGCATCGTAAAAAAATATCACACCAAGGCTTAACTACTACAGCACAGTGCACGTACCAAATCAAACGGTGGAGAATGTAAGAGAATTTCCACCACAGCGGTAGCGTGACTTTTATCTCCCCTTCCCCTTCATATCATACAGGAGCTTACACCAGCGGCTAATGCACCGTTTTCTTTTCCTTTGCCTTTCTGACTGTGTGTGTCTTGTCCTCCTGACGAGGCATATCACGATACCGGTATTATATCGTGCACCACCATCACCATCACCACCACCACCAACAGCACAGTAGAGTATGATATCGTACAGGAAAGTAGAGTGCGGCAATGCCCCCGATATTATGAGGGGAATCTGATCTGCAAAAGAATGCGGAACAGCTCATAGCACAATATGCATTACTGTACTCGTACTGTACTGGTGCATGGGCTTTGCCCGAAAGATATCAGAAAAGGAAAAGAAAAAAAAAGTGGACATCTATCTGATGGAATGGGTTAAGCTAGAGGGTTTTGGGATGGTATCATACTGTGCGATTAATTGATTGATACGGTAGATATATGGATAGATGGATGGATGGATATGAAATAGTAGCGGAGGTGACATGTGGTGGTTCCAGTAGTTGCTTAGCCAGCCAGTCAGTTGGTTGGTTAACTTAGTTCGCTGAGATGGCCCGAGTGTGAGCATGGGGTGCGTTTGGGTAGTACCATATCCGCATACCGGTATTCAGTATACAAGTAGCACGGGAGTCTAAGTTAGTGTGTTACTACCGGTATATATCCTACTTATACCCCGTGCTTCAGTCCCCGGATCAGCAATATCATACGTACGTAAGTGCTTGAAACATGGATGAAATGAACGAATGGGGTATCATAAGTTTTCCTCGATCCACTTGGAAGGGGGTTGCTTGGTAAGGCCTACCGATATTTCACCAAAAAAGGCCATTAACAAATGTGATAGGATGGATAGACCCGTTATCTCGAAAGTAAGGTATACGGTATTATTACCGGTATATTCGTGGAGGAGTACAGTAGGAGGTGTTTTACTTTCCTCTCCCTACCCCGGCCTGACTATTGTAACCATTGAAGGAAGGATTCATGGTAATTTCCCAACTGCAAGGTAAGCCGGGCGAACGAACGAACTAACTAACCAAGTTTAAAACGGAATATCAAGCCTACGAGTACCGTTGCGCACAGTTGGTAAATAATGTAGTTACGGCATCATAATATTATGCCAATCGAAGATCATTACCTGGACCGCCAGAAAAAACGGACAAAAAATTCAGGAACTCGTATCGTACCTCATGAACGGTAACTAACTAGTTAGTTATTATAAGGCTCCCCCCTTCATCCATCCATCCCACCACGATCGAAAGCGGCACAGGGACAAATCTAACCTGCTGCATGGGACTTTTTAAAACTTCTATATTTCGCTTGGATAGGTTAAAGTCAAAATAAAATGAGGTGAAGTAAGTAATAAAAAATATTAAAAAAGAATTAATAGGGGAATTACTCGAGTAATATGGGAATTTAATAGGGGAGGTAATATTACCTACCCCGATTACCCTATTATGCTTGCAGTAAGGTAAGGGGGAAAGGGGAAGGGGGAGAAGGTTAATTTCCAGGCAGCAATCCCAAAAAGCACACACCACCCACCCCATATTGTAACCATCCACGCACACTCCATGACAAAAGGCCCGCTATCATACCTCCTGCTGATCTCCAATCGTTTGGAAGAACAAGGCAAAACAAAATGTCCCCCCACTCGCTTTTCCTCCCCCCTTAAACTTAACTTGTCCGCCTACGTTCCATGCATAATACCGGTATGTGAGAGCCCGAGCAAAAGAGGTCAAAGGGGGAAAAAAAAGAAAAAAGAAAAAAAAAGGTCCATGATAAAATCAAATCAACTTCTTTTTTTCAAAACAAGAAACTCGAGTTATTGAAGAGAGAGAGGGTGTTATTCTGGATATCATATACTCGTACTGGTATGATATGCTCCTTCAGCAAATCACTACCAGAAACAAGCAAGCAAGCAAGGGAATAAAAGGGAATAAAAAATAAAAAAAGAAATGGTAAAAAACTAAAATAAAAAGCATCACGCAGTCAAGCTACTCGTAAATCCTATGAATCCATCCAATCAGAATGAAAGTAGGAGTCCGAGCTTGGTCTTTTCGAAACCTGCCGTATTATAATAGACGGTGGTGGTGGTGGTGGTGGTGATACGGATGGATCGGTGGTGGTACGTGTCACTCCGTGGGAGAGATCAGAGGAGGGGAGGGGAAGGTAGGGGAAGGGAGGAGGGAAAAAAGGCTAAAGATAGATATGCTAACGCTATATGAGCTAATTGGGAAAGGGAAGTAGGGAAGAGGGGGCAAAAAAGGCTTGAATTCGCGATTATTTATTTATTTATTGCTACTGTAATGGACGATGGATGGAGTGTTAAGCGTTGCTATCTTGGTACGATGGGTTAATGGATTGGACTGGGCTTGGGCTATGTATGGAAAAGATGGCTTTTCCGAGGGGAGCAGTAAAGTGTGTGGTGTAGGCGGATGTATGGATGGATCCGTGGGAGTGGGTGGATTTGGGTGGATGCATGCATGATGGGCAGCGTTGCAGAGAACTGACAGACAGACAGACAGACAGACAAGTGAATGGAATCTGGGGGCACGTGGGTGCATGCTTTTTGCGTTATGAGGTCGAATGAAATGAATGCATGGGGTACATACTGTAAGTGAGACCAAGCTCTCTTCACACAAGTTTTATGATACCGTGCGTTAGGTGGTGAGTTGTGGTGAGTTGTGGTGAGTGGGAGAAGGGAGGGAGGGAGGGAGGGAATGCTGCTGGCTGGTACGTACCTAACTTACCAGTATTGTGGGATGGTGGCAATTGCTAGTGAAAAAAGTGGGAAGGTGGAAGAGAAGCCATGGTGATACCTTCATGTAACAGTATCTAACTGTCTTGTCTGAGGTTCTACAAATGATTGGTTGATTGGTAGAGGATCAGAGTAGCGCAGCGTTATTCCTGTTTCTGTGAGACTTGGGTGGTCAGATGGGGGAAGGAGGAGGGAGGAGAGACATCAAATACAATAACCGTTCTGGAACGGGGGGGGGCGTTGGACTACGTTAGTCCTCTATGAGGCCATGATTTTCATAGTACATACCGGTATGTGGTCTTTGATATGGCGAGCTAGCATAGCATAAAACTGTCGTGGAGGTAGTGACAGCGGACCAGTGTGCTGGTACGGCATCATGCTCTGTCAACTAATCTAATATTACCGTCCTGTAATGATATGTTGTACGGTACCTTAAACGTTTGCTGTTCATTTCAAGGTTTCAAGGTGGAAATAAGCTATTATACCTGCCAGTCAGTACTAGCGCAAGTACAGTACCTGCAGCGCCATATCAAACTCAACCCGAAGTCGAATCGAATCAAAAATGAAAGGGTCATACGACTTGCCCCACTATGCCAAAACAAAGACACACATCATCATCACCACCGCCATCGCCGACAAAAAAAACAACAACCCAAGCTCATCAAAAACCTACCTCACCTTGATCCCCTCAGATGCCTGCTCTTCTTCACCCACCAAGGCAAAAGCCATATCAAACCAAGCCAATCCGGCGGAGCCCATCTACGATATTTCCACCATACACTTCCTGAAGAGTGTATATGTATGCGTGCATGTATGCATGGCTGCATACCTAAACATAAACCTGATCCAAATCACATGGCACATGAATCAAAAACCGATACGATCGATACCCTTCATCTACCAGCATAAAATTTGCAATGATAACCGGCGCTATATATTATCAAAGACCACGAGCAACCCTATATCACCGAACAATATAACCGGTATACGAAGGTACAGCGCCTAAGTTTTGAATATTTTACTAGCAGGGGGTGCTACACTAGCAGGGGTGAGGAGGTGAATTGGGTAACCACTATACCCAATTTGCTGTCCTTATGCCTAATTTGATGCCTTGGCCCCTGCTAGCGTAGCACCCCCTGCTAGTAAAATATTCAAAACTTAGGCGCTGTACCTTCGTACAGGATCAAATCTATTACCGTATCGGATCTACTATACAAGTGCCAGGGGTGATGTTTTCGTACAATCCTCGATCACTCCTACAACCCCAGCGATTGAAATCTCACCTCCTTGTGACGTGTCGTATCTTTCCAGTGGGCGAATCAGGGTCCTTGATTCCTATCTCACGATGGCTTCAAGTCTTCTTTTCCATCACGATGGTTTAGAAACCTTTGGTGTTCAAGGTGTCTTGTATCCCTTTTCATCATTTTTAATCGTCTTCCATCTAGGGATATCGTTTACGAACGCTGTCACGACTTTTTGTCACCTTCGGATTCGGTTACGGGGCCTATTTTACTTTGGTAATTCTGGCGGGCGTGTAGGACGCGGGTGAGGGGGTGGCTTAGCCTTAGGGCTAGGGCCGGCGCATGTGGTTGTGGCGCAAGGGAGGAACGATGTGGCTTGGTTGAGGAGTGTGGCGTTGGTTAAGGCTGAGTTTTGGTTTGGGAGTGGCGTTTGGTTTTGGGGCTGGGAGTGTGGCTTGGTTTGGGAGTGGCTTGCATTAGTGTCAAGGGTGGGGGGGGTCGCCCATTACAAGCGGCCCAACTCATGGCGTTGGTGCTCGGTCGGGTGGTGTTGGAGTGATGAGTTTGGTTTAGGAGGACCGGGAGGACGATATCGCACCCATACCGGGGAGATCTATCGAACCGCGCCGCTAGAATGGCAGGGGGTTGGATCCGGTTGTTGGTTAGGCGGTGGAGTTGTATCCTGGTCAACACTATCTTTGAGAATTTTTTATGTGCTCATGATATTTTAGGTTTCGAGTCTCCGGGATGGTTTATGGAATACCATATCTATATCATAGGCCATGGCGCGGATGAGACGATAGTCGCTGGAAGGGGAGGGGGTGGAGGTGGCCGACAGAGGCCGTAAAATAACCTAGGGGAGGCTCTGAGCGGAAAGTGGTAGCGGTGGAGGTTGTTTATTTCTTTGGGGGTTACGCTTTATGGGGTTAGAAAAATGGCTGGAAAGTGGTCAGAAGGGCTGGATACTGAAAAGGCGTGGGCTATGCTAAACCTGCGGTTGGGCTAGTAGGTTCCAGTTCCGAGTATTGTACCGCAGATGGAGGCTGTTACCTTTCTTATTTGGCGGGTTTTGGAGTTGGGCAAATATCAACGTTTGATACAGAAAGCCCCTTATGTATTTGATGCCGTTAGTCATGAGCCGGCATGCTATAGAGGAGTGATGTCCTTGCGGGGCGTCGGCCACGGCCGCTATGGAGAGTAGTTAGCAAATATAGAAAAGTTTACAAAAAAAAAAAAAAAAAAAAAAAGAAAAAAATGTTTTCGTACATCCTCCGTCACTTCTACAACCCCAGCGATTGAAATCTCACCTCCTTGTGACGTGTCATATCTTTCCAGTGGGCGACTCAGGATCCTTGATTCCTATCTCACGATGGCTTCAAGTCTTCTTTTTCATCACGATGATTTAGAAATCCATCTCTTAAAGGCAAGTGATGAATGCTTTTATCTGATATTAATCGTTCTTCATCTAGGGGTATTCATTTACGAACGTTTCGAGACTTTATTGTCACCTTCGAGTTCGGTTACGGGGCCTATTTTACTTCGGTAATTCTGGCAGGCGTGTAGGACGCGGGTGAGGGGGTGGCTTAGTCTTGTGGCTAGGGCCGGCGCATGTGGTTGTGGCGCATGGGAGGAAAGTGGCTTGGTTGAGGAGTTTTTGTGGCGTTGGTTTAGGTTGTGGCTGGGAGAAAGGAGTGGCGTTTTTGGGGCTGGGTTGAGGAGTGGCGTTGGTTGAGGAGTGGCTTGCATTAGTGTCAAGGATGGGGGGGGTCGCCCATTACAAGCAGCCCAACTCATGGCGTTGGTGCTCGGTCGGGTGGTGTTGGAGTTTTGGTTTTGGTTTGGGAGGACCGGGAGGACGATATCGCACCCATACCGGGGAGATCTATCGAACCGCGCCGCTAGAATGGCAGGGGGTTGGATCCGGTTGTTGGTTAGGCGGTGGAGTTGTATCTCGGTCAAACACTATCTTTGAGATTTTTTTTTGCTCATGATATTTTAGGTTTAAAGTCTCCGGGATGGTTTATGGAATACCATATCTATATCATAGACCATGGCGCGGATGAGACGATAGTCGTTGGAAGGGGAGGGGGTGGAGGTGGCCAACTTCAAGGCCATAAAATTACCTAGGGGAGGCTCAGAGCGGATAGTGGTAGCGGTAGAGGTTGTTCATTTCTTTGGGGGTTACGCTTTCTTAGGTTAGGAAAATGGCTGGAAAGTGGTCAGAAGGGCTGGATACCGAAAAGACGTGGGCTATGCTAAACCTGCGGTTGGGCTAGTAGGTTCCGGTTCTGAGTATTGTACCGCAGATGGAGGCTGTTACCTGTATGATTTGGCGGGCATAGGTTGGAGCGGGTCAGGTTCAAGCCCTACGATTGCAATTCCTAGTAGGGATACCGTAGACATCGACGTTCCGATACAGAAAACAGTTTAGTTATAGTCGCTAGTAGAGTGTAGCGTCAAATACAAAAAGTTTACCAAAAAAAAAAAAAAAAAAAAAAAAGTTTTCGTACACCCCAGTGTGGCTTACCCGCAAAAAACTATTAAAAATTGGTGAGGTCACAAAGTGGTGTGTACGAGAACTTTATCCCTGGCACTTGTACACTACTGGATAAGTCTAGTAACGGCACTGTCCGTCTATCTATCTTTAGAAGCACATCAAAGTCCGTGCCAGCCTATCCCGACTAGTACTCGTACCTACAACTACACTACACTTTGTCACTCGTACACAGCCCACAACGTTAAACAAGCGAGCGACATCCTACTCCTATCCTATCGTTCACCACGATAAACCTGTCTGTCCCTTGTACGATAAATAGACATTACCTCGGTCCCCTCACATCTGCCATCCACGCTAACAGTGGCAGTGTAAATGCTTATTTTCACCTCTTTTTTTTTTTTCTCTTTCTTTCTTTCTCTCCTCCTTGTATGTACCTCACATACCGCACGGTACCGGTACCATACGTGCGTGTTCCGAAACTAACCCAATAACACTTCTTGCAGCCGGGAATGTACTCGAGTACTCGAGTACTAGTACTTACTTGCTTTGTATTCCATACGCCATCTCATTCAGATACTGCACAATAGGCAAACGTAATTGGAGCTAATCAGTTGCTGTAAGTAAGCAAGCAAGCAGGCAAGGAGTCGCGCATTGTGGTGGAGAGACATTGATTGTGGCTATTGTTTAATATTATCATTATCATTATTATTTTGGCTTTTTTGGGCTTTTTGGCTTTTTGGTAGTACCTGTTCCGGCACGGGCGGGTGCGGAATTGTGGTGGATGGCGTGGAGGGGGGGGCGTGATTGGAGTGTTTTGGCGAGAAATGCGTGGTTGATGGTCGGGTTGGTTTGTTGGGTTTGGCGCTGGGGAATGGTAGGTACCGTGATATGGGATTCGTTGCGCATTGTGGTTATGCACAAGTTATGCGGTGTTGGCGGTGGTGGATGAGGTTTTGGGGAAGTGGAATCGAGTGATTTTGGTGAAGGAGTTGGTGGATAATCCGAGGAGTGAAGTGAATGAATGGTCGGGGAGGTTTTCAATTGAAATTGAAACCTCTCTCTATTGGCGCTTCGTACTCTTCTGTACCAGTACCCAACTCGGGAAAAATGCCCAGATTCTTTCCCCCTTTCATCCTCTCTAACAGAAAGACACCACACGCACCCCTCAAAACCGCGCTGCACGGTACTTTCATCATGATTCACAACAGGATGCGGTATGACAAACTTTACTTTTTCCACCCACACACCACATCTATCGATCCATCCCACCCACCGATCCATCCAATATATTATATATATATATTTTTTGGCCCTTTCTTCTCCCTACCTAACCTCTCTGTCCTGTACTTCGTTACACAGCCCCACCTAAAATAGCGATCTTTCATCCCTCTTGCCCTTCCCTTTCCATACACACACACACACACACAACAATCCGTGGGGAGCACAATTCCCCCCACACCTGTCCAAGTACGATCATCCATTTGGGACATATGGCCATCCAGATGGGAACCCACCTGCGTCGGCGAGTGCGATGGAAATTGGTTTGTCCGGTGAATGCGGGTGCATCGGAGGGAAGGGAAGGGAAAGGGAAGGGATCGTTTATTACCTACTTGCTACGGTACCGGTACCGTATTTGTCGTTACAAGTACGGAGTGAATAAACGAGAATGCATGATGTGCTTTGATAACGGTACACACGGTAGTTTGGGTAGACTACTGGGTATGGTAGTCTATCCCTTCGCTATTGAGGGAGAGAGTCGTCATTGTGCGTTGCGGGAAGTGGGCATAAGTGGGTGTTTTTTTTGTTATGGCTTATGCCGTATCAATTAATTATTATTCATTTATTTATTATTGTCGCGCATGAGATGGGTCCTGGTTTCTCCGTGAGATCTGCTCTGTCTGTCTGTCCGTCCTGGTGTGTGGCTCCGAGGGAGATGGGTTTTTGCCGAGGTATCATACTTTTTTTTTTTTGACAATAATGTTGAAAATGGATACATGCAGCGGGTAATTTTTTTTTAATTTTTAATTTTTCCCATTTCGCTAATTTTCGAGTTTTTTCGCCTACGGCGATTGCATGGTGGGGTGGGTAAGCCCGGATGGTGTACGGTAGGAGTTATGAAAGACTGCGGAGGAGAGGGGCGGGCGGTGGAGTACTAGTAGAGAGAGATGGCATCACCGTGCTTTTCTGGCTTCGCTCCTTTAGCCAAGTTGGGCCGGACATGCGCCTCAGCAAGAGGCTGGTGTGGGCGAAGCCTCAAGCATAAGGATGCAATACCGGTATGATAGGAATAAGTTTTTTTCCTTTCTTTTTTTTTCCCTTTCCCTTTCCTTTCTCTTCTTATTTCCTTTTATCGCCTTCTTTCCTTGGCTGCGGTGGTCGCCGGCTTCTACTCTTGCGTTTTTGGGGTGATGGTGGTGGCCCTGGCTTGCTGTTGCTAGTTGGCGCTAATACTATTCGGGACTGGACGGGTGCCTTGGGCGTCAGCCCTGTCAGAAGAGAGCGAGGTGTGAAGCGAGGAGTTGAGGGGAGGATGGATGTAATAGGCGGGTATGAAGATTACACTGCTGGCAAGGGACATGGAGTACCGGCACAGCACGCACTGTGCGAGTACTCGAGTGCGGTACTTGCACTGACGGTGCTGGTACTGCAGTATGCCAATGGAAATCTCCAATACATGTGTGATTCTACATCGTGGGATCCTGTCCAATCACTTGACAGTCGGGATAATGGGCATAGATGCCAAAGGGGAAAAAGGGTATTTAATTTTTGATGTTTCAAAGGACCAAGAAAGTGGCAAATTACCATCATTCGCATGATATTGTATCCTTTTCGTTTTGCTCGCACTCGAGTGCTTGACTGATCCAGTGATCTGCTGGGTTCAATAACAAAAGGGTAATTTACTGTATCTAGCGTTACTTGAGTAGCCAAATGGTAGGGATATCCTGCAAGTACTAGTACGGTACACCTCATCCATAACTGGACTGACTGCTTGAGCATGGTACGGCACCGCACGCTACGCTGGAAGCAGTTGTAACCATAATCCATACCTACCTCGCCCACTTGTTGCTGCAACTGCTCCCCCAAAACTTTTGCCTGCTCGCCCGCCTCTCATACTCGCACAAAAAAGTAAATCAATGGAAAAAAGTAAAATAGGAACATGATTGGGAAGGAGGAGAGGAAAAAGAAAAAAAAAGGGAGAGAAAAAGAACGGGTGGTGGACTTGGAGGGGAGGGAGTGTGAAAAAAGAAAAAAAGAAAAGAAATAAAGAGGAAAATGCTCGACCCAAGAATAAGGGTTGCACATATCCTTTCCGCCCGCCAATCCAGTATCCTACACACACACTCACACCAACAAGAGGTTATCCCTACCCACCACCAAGTTCTACCTCATCCAACATAGCCCCCATCCGATATTTAAGAACCCATCACTCCTCCCGATCAGCGAAATCGTCCCGGGGAAAACAAGGAGAAAAAAACAAAAAAAAAACAGTACACCACAGTACGGGCTCACCGGAAGAGCTTCTCATTTAAAAAGGAAAAAGGTTGAAAAGCTTCTTTTACGACGAAACACGCAACATCCGCTCAGCTTGACTCTCGCTCGTCTCCTTGATTTCTTCGGAAAATTGATTTGACGGGGAAGAAAAATAAATAAAAATAAATACCCGCTCCGACCTGTCAACCCAGCCCTTCAGTTTCACAGTTGGGTTTAGTTCAGCTAAGATATGGCCGCATCGTCATCACAAGCACCTACCTCAGCTTCGATACCCACCAAGGACACCACAGGAATGGCAGACTTTGTGCTCTTCGATGATGACCCTTTATATCAGGAATACCGACCGCGCTATGACAACGGAGGATTCCCGCCATCAGATGTAGGTTCCTATGTCGCTATGCTGGAACAACCGGGTGAGGATCAGCAATCAAAGTTCTACATGGCCGAGCTTCAGCCCGGCACCACCTCTTTCGAGACTTACCCTCCATACGCATACGATGATGTGCAATTGCCCATGGGCTACGAGCCCGGACCAGCTCCAGGAGTGTTGATTCACCCTCCCACTCTACCCTACTCACCTCACGGCAACGTTCCAGGGAGTCTAGAATACCGCACACCTATTTCCCCAGCTACCTCTGCTGGCGGGCTCGAAGGAAGCAGTGCTGGCTCAGAGGCTGGAAGCACGGGAAGCCCATACCCACCCCAAATCGACGACCCATTTAACCCGGTGTATGCCGGCACCGGTATGTGACCTTTGGGCTCGCTTTCTGGTCTGCTAGTACTAACAATTAGCAGCAGATATAGATCCCTCATTAATCATGCCCTCGCCCACACAACAATTCGAAGACCCGTGCTCGGCTGCGTCATCACGTGGTTCGCCGAGTTGGCACAGTGCACACTCACCTCCTCCTACCTCAAATCCTTCATCACCGGAATTGGGAAAACGAAATGGGGGAAGGTTGTCGCCCCTGAGGCAGTACAGGACAGCACCATACCCGAGCCGGAGGTTGAGCGTTACTTCACAGAGCTCGTCTCGCAGCCATGGCTCGCCGAGTGGGCTCGCGTTGGAATTGGAGGATATATATGCGGCGGTACCTGGTGACATCCCGCGGAGAGCACCAAGTAGCAGTGGAAGCGGAGCTGGGAAGGATACGCTTTGCCCAGAGTGCAAGAAGTCGTTTCGGGATCTCAAGTATGCTTCTCTCTCTTTTTCTGTAGGGTTGAGGGGCTAACATGGAGTGTCAGGGCACATCAACTCACGCATCAACTTGAACGACCGGTAAAGTGTCCTATTGCGACCTGCGAGTACAGCAAGAAGGGATTTGCGAGGAAATACGATTGCCAGCGCCACACCCTGACCCACTACAAGGGCACCATGGTCTGCGGCTTTTGTCCAGGCAGCGGCTCAGCAGCAGAGAAATCCTTCAACAGAGCCGATGTCTTCAAGCGTCACCTGATGTCGGTCCACAACGTAGAGCAGACCCCACCCAACTCCCGTAAGCGTCCTCCAACAAAGGCATCTCCAGCCGAGGACCGCTACGCCGGTGCCTACGTTACCGGAAAGTGCTCTACCTGTTCGATCACCTTCGCGACGGCCCAGCAGTTCTACGAGCATCTCGACGAGTGCGTGCTGTCCAAGGTCGTTCAAGAGGAGCCTGCAGCAGCATTCAACGAGATGAACCTGGACAGCGTAAAACTCTCCGACATGGAGCCTTCATCGTCAAACCCCGCAGACCCTACCTCCTCCGACAGCGAAGACGAGGATGAGAAGGACACAACCTTCAGCCCAGCAACCAACAAGTCAGTCACCAAGATCCGCACAAAGAAGGGACCCATCAAGCGCTCTGGTTCCGGTGCCGGGAGCACGCAGAGGTGACAATCAACTCACTCCCGCCCACAAACCGGGAGTGGCAAAACGAAGACCATCCGCCGCAAGCGCAACAATTTCCCAGCTGGGTGGGGGTGTCAACCTGAGCAGATGGTTACGAAGAGACGTTGCTTGATGGTATTCGATGGACCAAAGTTACTCTGCAGAGACGAGATGATGATGTCAAACGAGTGGGAGGTGCGCGCCCAATTGGGTGGTAGCGGCGGCAGCGATGCTTACGTTTCTGATCTGGACTTTTGGACATTGCGCCGAGCTGAGGCTTTCTTGGACGTCGCGCCGAGTAGGAACCCGCAGGGGGCTGCCGTCGGAGAGGTCAGGTAGCCCTTCTGTTGAAGGCTGCTTGGAAGTGGGGAGGGGAACTGATGTGTCCATGGCGGGAACATTGGTACAGCGGGCGGAGTTCCGTTGCGTTTCATCCCTTTCCTGATTTCCATCCTAACAATACTTTTTACATTCTTGACCTGTATTCTAGCTGTCTTCCATTTCCTTTTATTACTTCCTTCCGTCTAGTTTTAGTATCTATTTATCTATCTGTCTGTAGTTGGCACGGGGCATTGGGTTTCCTTTCCTTTTCTTTTCTTTCTTTTTCCCTTTTTCCTTTCCTTCGTCCGTCACTTTAGCACGCAGGAGAAGGCGGGGGGGGGCCGCCTGGAAGGCCGTGGGCTCTTTTTCCTTTACTTATTTTATTCCCTTGATGAGGTTATGCTTTGATGCATGTCATGCTATCGATTGATTGAATGTTATGGGAATCGTCATTATCATGTCTGGAATAAGCGAATTGTGTTTGTTTTTTTGTTTTTTTTTGGATTGATTTGTTTTTGATGGTTTAACTTGTGCTGCCAGGTGTTTTCGGGGTATGTGTATGGTATTGGGTAGTTTGGGGCGAATGGGATTGAATTGATTGAATTGAATTGATCTGATTGAACTATAAAGTCAAGTGATTGTGTCGTGTCGTGTTGAGCTTGAGTTTCTATTTCCCATTAAATTTATTGACTGATCGGTTTCTAGCGGGCGGTATGTCTGGGTGCCAAGATTTCAGTCGGATCCTGAGGTTGAGGTCAAGTTGCTAAATTCGGAACATTTGATTATCGCTCTGGTAGCTCAGGGGTTAGAGCATGCGATTGCAGATCGCAGGGTCGATCGTTCGAATCGGTCTCAGAGCTTTTTTCCTTCTCATTTCTATTTCCATTTTTTCTCTTGCCCCATCACAATAGCAATTACGGTACTCCTTTTCTCGGGGGATTTTTTTCGGGGAGTTTTTTAATTTATTTTCCAGGTTTTATTTTTCAGGTTTTATCTTTTTATCTTTTTATTTTTTATATCTTTAGATTATGGGTTGGCATAACATCCATCCGATGGCAACGGGACTTACCGACGGCTGTATCCTACTGCGGCTTGGCTGGTGGTCACGGGGAGTCAGGCTCGGGTCGGTGGAGAGGTCTTGCCGATGGACTTTGTTGGATGTGGTGAGATTTTGCGGGCTAGGAAGGTTGCACGTATGATAATCGATAGTTTTTGGAGAAATAATGCTTACTTTTTGGCGGGGTAAAGTTGGTTCGAGTCTGCATGCATGTATGCATGTCTTTCCTTATCAAAGGGCTGGGGAAGGGAAGGGAAGGGAAGGGAAGGGAAGGGGTAAGTTATCGCTTTGTGATTAGTAGCTGTGATGATCATATCTGTCCCTCTGTTTCGAGTTTGGAATTGGTTGAGGTGAGGTATTGTACTATACTGGTTATCTCTTCCCCTCCTTCCCTCCTTTCTTTCTTTCTTCATGGGAAGAAGGGAGGAGTGCTGTGGTACGTACGGTCTTGTGGGTATATATGTATGTATGTATGTATTTACTATTGTCGAGCAATTGTTGGATGGATGCGCTTAAATCGCATGATGATAATTCGATCCGTTTCTGTGCTGTGCTTGTTTACATACATACATACTCAACCAAACATTCTGACTCCTTTCCTTCCTTCCTTTCTTTTTGCTCTTGCTCTTGCTTTTACCCTTACACTTACACTTACTCTCACTAGGACTCACTCTCGCTCTTACTCTTTGTTTCCTTGCTTGGTATTGTGATATCGGCATTTATAAAATATTATATTATACATACTATATACCGCGCGCTATACTTTATACCTATAATACCTACTTATCTACCGGCACTTACCTTCTATCTATCAATCAATCTGTCTGTCAGATCTTGGCCTTTCTTTTCTTTCTTTTTTCTTTTTTTTTTCTTTTTCTTTTCCCCCACTTCGGAAACGGATAGATTCCTCATATATGGATAGTAATTCCTGACTTTTTTGTCGATTGTGCTTGATGCATGGATGACGGGCGGGCGGGGAATGAATGGAACCGGCCATATGCGAGGGCGATTCGTAGGGCTGGAAGTAAGTTAAGTGAGTGAATGAGTGAGTTGAGGGGGTCCGTGAACGCCTTATTTGTGATTAGTGCTGGTGGGGTGTAGTATCCTATGGAAGGAGAAGGAGGGATAGGGATTACTGCGTGTGATATCCTTGTTACTGGTTGTGGATGGTTGGATGATCGGTGGGTGATAATGTTGGCTTGGGATGGGAGGTGGGGAGTATGATATGGTGTGGTGGGATGAAATGGGACTTGTCTACTACAAGGGTTGGATGAAGGAGAGGATGGGATCTTGGTGAGTTTTGTTTATAATAGAGTTTTTGTTGATTGGGTGTTGCCGTTCTGGTGGCTTGCCCGAGGAAAGCCTATTCTTTTTTCATAAACGATCCATCCGGGTTGTGGCTGTCAGCGGGAGGGCTGGGCTAACTTGGGAACTATTTCTAGTACGCTAAGACAGAAACCTTAAAATGCGCCGGAAAAAGTCGGTGTCTTATTGTGGCTGTACCGGTACTAGTAACCTTTCCGCAGCGTGGCTCGCTAAGCTTTGCAGGTGCCGAGTGAGATGTTATGATGAAAGTCTACGAATTATCGGGTATTTCGAAGCCGCGTAACTTACCATATTGTACGATCGTACATGATAATAATAATAATAATAATAATATATAGGATTACTATTATTTATTGCAAGTCGAAATCGTAGTAAGGAGTAGTCGAGTCGGATTTAGGGGTACCGTAGGTGAGATATACTTGTACAACTAGCGGGTGGAAGATCTTGGCACCCCCTCGTAAATTGTCGTGAAATTGATCATGATCGCAACAACAAGTAAGGCCATAACCTACCATGCCACCGTCACGTCCTCCTAAAAAGTACCTAAGTCCAGACGAGAGGTTCCGTATTATTAGTTTACGGATACAACAGAAGTCCTGGGAAGAGATTGTCCGTGAAACAGGGGAAAAAAAAAGCACTATTCGAAACATCGTTACCCACTTCCTCAAGCATGGTACCTACCATGACCTCCCCAAACCCGGCCGGAGGAGAAAATTGGATGACCGTGGCCTGAGGCGACTAGAACGTGCTGTTCTAAAAAACCCTGCAGCCACGATCCAGGATCTTGCACGAGAGGCGACATTGGACTCTGGAGAAAATGCAGTAAAGAGGGCACTAAGGGAGTTAAAGTTTGGGGTTTTCCGGGTAAAGAGGAAGTTTTGGTTGAGCAAGGAGGCTATGATGAAGAGGAGGAGATGGTGTTTAAAGAAGAGGAAGTGGACGGAAGAAGATTGGAGAAAGATCATCTGGTGTGATGAGGTTCGAATCGAAGTTGGTTTAAGGTCAGGACCGTTGCGTGTACGCCGCCGTCGTGGAACTTCTCTTTGGCCCCGATATATCCAGCCAACATTTCACTCCGGACGATTTGGTATAAGCTTTTGGGCTGCTTATTCCTATGGAAGTCGTACCCCGCTCATATTGCTTCGTCGCCGAAGGCCTGAGGAGTATGAAAGAGAGAGAGATCGAGGTGGACTAAATGCTACTCAATATAGGAATGAGGTTCTAATACCCTATCTTATTCCATATTGGGAGAGGCTTCAGGGAGGACCTCGAGGGCTGCACTTTATGCAGGATGGTGCTGGACCGCATCGAGCAAAGAAAATCGCCCACTTTCTTGCTCAAAGTAGGATACAGATATTATCCTGGCCCGCCTCGTCGCCTGATCTCAATCCCATTGAGAATGCCTGGCGTATGCTCAAGCAAAGACTACGGAAGCGATTCAGGCAACGATACTCTCGACCCCAAACCGAAGAGGAGCTCAGGCAAGCAGCACAGGACGAGTGGGATCTAATTCCACAGAGGATACTTGATCGCTGGGTTGACTCGATACCGGAGAGAATTAGGGAGGTTTTGCATGCAAATGGAGGACATACAAAGTGGTGATGGAATCACTACCTTTTCTTCTTTCATTATACATATCTCTTGAAATTTTATTTTCTCTCCGTTTTTGTGTTCACGATATTTCATTCGTATTGTGTTGTCTTCACAGTGGGGGGGTGCCAAGACTTTCCACCCGGTAGTTTGTACAAGTACTGTAATGTCGGTTCGGTAGGCAACGGGTAATATCATAAATTAAGCGCCTAATAATTCTTCTTCTTCACCCGCGCAGTGTAAATTCGTTTAAAATAGCACCTCACTTTTTTTTCACTTTCTTTCTCTCTTTCTTTCTGTGATGAATCATTATACTTCTATGGTGGGCGCTTGACTGAATGATGCAGGATCACTATATAATTATTATTGTGGAATGCGGGTGTCTAACTATGGTATACTGTACTGTAGATAAGATAGCGGGCTCTCTCTAAGAGCCAGGAGTTCTTTTATTTCGTGGAATAATCTAATTCTAGTGATTGTATTACCATAGTCGCCAGTAGGAGGGAGGATTTCTCAGGGTATCGGTTCCTTTGTAATGTATGTTCTTCTTTATCTGGGGCGCAATATGCATGATATGCCGGTCAGAAGCTTAATTTAGCTAAGTTAGGGGTACATATTTGAGTAACGTAGTCTTGGTTGGTATCACTATGACATTGTGGGGCTTGGGAGATTATCCGGCGGTGAATTGATAAGGGTGGGGAAAAATGTGGACAAGGGGAAGCGAGTTTTTGTGAAAGGGTGCATGGATGGAAATGTTGAATTAGCATTGGAATTTCGTTGCCCGGGGGTGTTTCAGAATCTCGCACTTTTGCTTCGGCAGTAGTAGAGTTATTGATTGTACGATACGGCCGGAAATTATAGTAGGAGTAACATTGTGCCTCGCTGGTGTCACTGCGCTTGGACCTCTCGGTGGTCTGATGTAGTCTGGGAATAACTACTTGTGGGACCTTCCGTAATGAAAACCTGGCTGGCGGGGAGGTAGTCATGGATAAAGTGGTGCTTCTTGAGGCGAACACTGTGATATTGGGTGTGTGTGTGTGTGGAATGTAGGATATCGCTCGTTCCCTTGCTGGCATTGGGGAAAGGAGAGTAACTTAATGGGAAAATAAACTTCACCTTACTATAATACGATCCAATCGCCTGAGGGTGGATAATACCAGACTGCTAAGAATGGCCACTATTCATCACAGGAAGAAAAAAAGCTGCAGGAAATATGCCTCCTAGTTGAGCTCTGGAGGGTAGATCACTATCAAGCTTTCGGAGGGATAAGTATTTGTTCCCAAGTTGATATTCCATGAAATAGCTAACTTAGCTGGTGCAGTGGTTAACATGTCAAGAACCAATTAGCCCCTGTCGCGATTAGCAGGAGTCCGGGAGCCTGATTCATGCTCGTAATTAGTTATTATTGAATAATTCGCCATGTAGGGCAGGAGAATTGAAGAATCCTGCACCTATGGGGACTGGGAGATTGGAGGACCTGGCTTTCAACAATTGGGCTATGGGGCTTGCCAATCCTGCTATAGTAGGAGGTGGCGGAATCCGACTCTGGAGCTTCGGGTTTGCGATCGGCGGGGTAGCGGGAAAGAATGGGAAATGTTCTTTTGCTTTCCTTGTTTTGTAAACATATTTTCTCCCAGCGAAGCGAGGTTTAGATAGCCTAGTAAAACATATGAGTTGGTGCGATCCTGTATGATACTAACTTGGCACCCTAGCATCTGATGGTGTTATCAGATGATGTGATCGCACCTCTCAAAATCGTAGCGCAGTGCATAAGTTGGAGAAAACTGCTGTAATCCCACTCTGCATTGCCATTCTTTTACACTCGTGCATATAGCTTTTTGCGCCTACCAGGCTTCGATCATTCCGGGGGCTTGGAAAATTTCCCCTTTTGGAATGATTCAATATTAGGAAACTGATTGTGGGAGTACTACGCATTCTGAAACTGGGACCTCTGGAGGCCTCCGTGAATTAAGCACTATGCACCAGCTTCCTATACTTGAAGTTATGCTCAATTCCGGAATCACAAGGCTATCGGCCAGTATCCTCCCGGTACTGCCACCCTTCACATACTTCTTATCTACCTCCTCCGTTATGAGAAGTGGTGAAATAAGGCTAACCACACTCTCACTCAGCTAGCAGAAGTACTGCTACTGTACAATCCCTGCGCGCACAAACTGAGCGTCACCTACAATGCACTGCTGCCTCCAGTCGATACACCTTATGTTTCTGGTTACACAAACATCAAGCGAACACAATCCTAAGGCAATTGTTTTTGGCGCCCCGGCGGGCTTCGCACATAAGCCATTTCAAATAGAGTTGTCCGACGGGCCTGCGGATCGCGGGGGGGGGGTTCTGTTCCGCTCCCACTTCTGCTGTCATCTAGCTTCCGCTTTGGGTTTTTGCCTCTCGTGGGATTCTTCCTGCCTGCAATGGTTATGCCCTCGCAAGTGCTGTTATAGCCGTGTATCTGTGTCTGGGAATAAACAAGTATCTAAAAAGACGGCTATTGTTGCATGGCCTATTTACTGGCGACAAAAAAAAAAGGGAAAAAGGATCCTGTCCTATTTTTTCGGAGAGTTTATTGAAGATACAGGTTGCGTATCATATGATACTTGAAATCAGAATAACGAAATTAAGGGAGTGCGGTGCACCTATGTCGTTGAAGTTGCCTCCTCTGGTATAGTCAGGGTGTCACTTTAGAGGCCCTGAGCAGCCCTCCTTTTGCCGTGTTGCCCCTCCCCCCTTTTCCAAAGTGCCGGTGGGAAATGCTTGACTACCGTGAGAATTCGAATAATTGAACCTCGGCCTATGATAGGACGGCGCAGTCGCCTTTTCACTTATTAAGGTCCGGCATTTTTTCGCTTTTTGTTTTAAGCTGAGGCTGTCAGTTTTCGCCCCCTATCCAAGAGAGGGAATTTTGAACGTCTTAGCGCGAGGTTTCATTATTCGAGTTCCTACGGTACATAGCACCCTATTCGAGTCTTTATCCCTGCCTTTATTTCCCCGCCCCTCCCCACTGTCCATTAGCGCGCATAATGTGCGACGAGTTAGCATTCCACCGACTATCGCAAGGCGTGCGGGACAATCAGATCACTGGCGCATCGCACCGATATCGCATCGTATCGGGTTCCAGTGGCGAAGGGGGGAGGGGGGATACCTCATCAACGGCGATCGGAGATGCTATTCTTGGAATCAAAGATCTGTCCCGGCTGTGGGGTTTGCTGGAAGTTCAGCTGAACTCGATCACGCGCAGTCCCACCCTGGACTTGGGTTTATTCCGAACTTGGAAAAATCGGGCTGGGTTCGGCTCGGTAGGGGTTTATTGCTCGGTTGGGTCCGTTGTTTAGATGGGGTTGTGGTGTGGATTGGAAGGTGCGGTGCAATGTGGTGTGGTATATGCAGTTTATTTGACAGGCATTGTCGGGTTAAAGGTGGGGGATGCTTAGCCTGGGATAGCTGCATGGGTGTGGCCTTGGGAGTTAGCTTGCTCGCTGTCCTGAAGGCGCGGGGAGTGATTACTTGGGACGCATTACCGTAAGAACTCAAATTATTGAAGCTCACACAAAGACGTCTAAAATTCCCTCTCCTGGATAGGGGGATAGCACTACGGAAACTGGCCCCCTCAGCCCCCAGCTCGAGGTAAAGAGGGATAAGCAAGCGCTAGACCCTGCCAGCAAAGAGAACTCTAACGTCCTAGGGTCTAGTTGTTCGGGTGCTAACGGTAGGTTTAGGCTGGAGTTTGTTGCCCCTCAGTTCTATGCCTGTCGGGGTTATCGGGGGGGGGGGGTGCCATGTAATGTCTTGGTTCCTTTAGGAGACTTTGCCCGAGGATGGTGAGGCCCGGGTATCATAGGATGAGGGCGGAGATGTAAAGCGCCGTGACCTTCCAGTTGAACCGAGGATTGGAGCCCTTCACATACCGGTATTGGTACAATTGCTCGCGGGATCGGCTCCGAAATTTCCTGTCCGGACGATGAGGAGAGGAAATACAGTAAACATTCGTCAGACCGGGTTCTTAGGAGTCCGGCCAATAGTGTTTGCAGCAACATAATTTTATTCAATAACTAAATTGGGGAAACAGCAATCTTACCTTGTCGTCCCTGGGTACTTGTTTGAGGCAATAAGTACTCGCGGGCAAGGGTTGTGAATCTGTATGGGCACTTCGATGGGCCCGGATTTTTTAACCGTTTATCCGCATCCACCCCAAATTTCGTAAAACTTCCCTCATAACCTAACCCATGATAATACAATTGCGCATAATCTACAATTACAATAAATTCAAAAAAAAAAATGAAAAATGAAAAATTCAATATAGACGCGCGATCTTATGCAAAACCGATTTATGAGCTCAAGGGCCCATCGTTGCGGGTAGTTTTGGTAGTAGAAGTGGATGGGGTTTGTGGTAGATACGGTGCTGACTTTGCGATTTGGGAAGTATGGTAACAATGTCCCCCTGCCGGATGGGACAACATCCGGGGTCGTACGGCCCTGTGCCTCCCGCGGGCTTGGTCCCTCATTCTAGGTACTCTGGTAATTAATCTTACTCATCATTCTTGAACTCCAGATTGAGTAGCATTGTACAGCAAGAACTCGTGGAATCCTTGTACGTCCGGAGGTTGAAGAATGTGTAGTACGGTAGTGCTAATAGGCAGAAAGGCAGTATCTCGCGATCAAAAAGGAATTCTAGTACTGCAAGATCCAAATTCTTACCAAAATTATTGAAGATAACAGGTTGCCATTCCTCAAAGGTCCTATTTGAATTATTAATGTTTACGATAGGTGCTTACTGTATATTACTAGTACTTATTACTTAAACTTACCTGCATTATGTTTCCGGGACTCGGGGATCTTCTCAAAGTGCTCCAAATGCAGTAAGAACCTGAATAATTGGAGCGTGTACTAGGTAGTCTAAAATTTCCTCCTCTAGAAAAGGCAAAAAGCACAAGTAACTTGCTCTCCGGGACAAATCGGAGAGAAAAAAACGCTAGACCTTACTAGCAGAGGTTACTCTAACCCTAGCACATAGTCTGGTTATTTGAGTTCTTGTGGTATATCTCTCTACCGTTAAATCCATTTGTTGCGTTTCATACCAAGGCTTTATCTCCTTTTTTTGTTTTCTGATACCTAGCAAGCTGGTTTTCTCACCGGAAGATAATTGAAGGTGCTATGGAAAAGCCATCTGTTCTTGTAGCTCGTACCACGGTGCGGGATTTTTGCACTCCTTGTGAATTTGGTGACCATAGTTCATTTTTTTGGCCCTCTTATGCCTAATTTGTCCTCACTATCTATATTGTATATCTCTCTCCGGGTTGGGTATCCCCTCGTTGCTTCGCCCACTTAGCCTAGGGGAGATAGTGTGTGTAGGTGCGAGTACTATATTGGATAATATTATTCCATAGAAGGAGGTATAAAAATTTATCTTCACTGTTAGCTTAATATAGGCATAGACATGCCTTTCAAAAAAATACAAAAAAACAAAACACCTAGGTTATCCTAACTCTTTGTATTGGCTTTAGGTGTTGTAATTGTCTCTGTACACAGATATTTGACCTGCCGGTGTTGGTGTAGGAACCGATTGATCTGATCATGTCCAGGTTCATGAATGAGCACTCGGTGGCATAAAAGTGCGGTACGTATGCTACAATTAGCCAACCAGGACTCTCCCCGTTCCTGTGGCTCAGAATATTAGTGGCTTAAAGCTAGTTCTGGGAGTTCGAGTTGTGAACAGGCATGTGTATGGTTGATGATAACAGAGCCGGGGTAGCCGTCTTTGGACTTCTCTGAATGCTTAGGATGTTTCTTTACAATATACTTTCTGCTCTCCCTGCTCTGACTCAGATGTTTCTACAGACTTTGGGTTATTTCTCATAGTATTTTAGTTGTGTTTGAGGTTGTCGAATCTAAAGGGACATATTTGCCTTGTTTTATTAGCATTTTGTCCTCTCACATAGGAATCTCCTGATGAGCATTCTACGCCAAGACCCGTCGTGCACCGATCTATTGGTGTTCGACTTTGGTTTAGTAGTACTGCTTCGGTATAATCCCCGGGCGGACTGTGTTAGATTATCAACAGGATCAGCATGTCAAGCTAAGGTGGCTTCGGTTTAACAAGTTAACGGAATAGCGGGCACAGTCATTTGAGGAAAGTTCTGACGCCATGTCTAGTGTCGCAGCCCATAAGGGCTACACTAGATGCATTATTATGAATAAATACTGCAGCCAAATTAACCGGATTAGCAGATAGAAGCCCAAATCGGGTTTAGGGAGTTATTTCTAATAATGGAGGTCATATTAAATAGTAGTTTAAGTACTGGTAGTCCAATCGTTCTGAGGCATGGAAATGGTGAGATCTCTTCGAGTTGCCGTTACTGTGAATTGGCTTGTGGAGGTACATGTAGATAATAATACATCTCCTATAAATTTTAACTCATAGTACGAGCTTGGGCATCAGAACTTTCCGCAGCGACTATGTCGGTTAATGGGACTGATCCTGGACTGGTTCGGGGGAATGCTGACCCTTAGGGACTTCTGTCTCCGGGTTCCGGGATTATAGGGCTGACAGGGACAGCATATTTTACAAGATTTGTGATTGGGGGGACAACTAATAGGGCGGCCTGATTTGACGTTTACCGCTGGATTTTTTGCTGTACGTATTGCTCGCCGCCCTCTGTTCGTTGTCTCCTCCCCTACGTTACTGCGCACGCCAAATCTTTCTCTCAGAGCTTAGTTTGGATCCCAAGCTCCCGATGTGCTAATTTCGACTCCTACACCCCGGTTGCGCCCGGACGGATAAAGAAAAAGCTGCAGGGGCATCCTGCCGATTAGAATTCTGACTGCTCCCCCGCTCGTGAATCTAAACATCTTCATGAAGCACTGTAGAACACAGTCAGTAACCCTATTAACAGACATACGGAGATCTGTATGCTAGGGTCTTCCGGGTAGTGGAATATGGCACAACTGGGAATCCTCACTGGGTTCGGACTCAGATTTCCCAATGCTTCACACTCCGGACACATAGAATGCTAGCTACGTAGCACCCCTTGACCCTACCTTGGGGCTACCGGAGTTTTGGCAATATACCCCGAGATCGGCGGCCGTTGGGTGAAGCCGTTCTAGCCGTGGTAGTAGAATTTAGACTGGGTGTGGCAATTGGTCCTACATGTGACGGAATGTGGCGGGATTTGGGTGTCCAAAAGAGGGGGGACAAGGAGTGGTATTGTAAAATGCTTTGCTGTTGCGGCATTCGGCTCCGAGTGCTATGGATAGTGTTTGTTTTTGTGATTAGGTATTTTTGGGGACGGTATAGGTTAAGTTTGCTGGCGTAGGATGTTGGAGACGCCGAGATCCGTGTGGTCTTTCTTGATCAGTGGCCATGCACTGCAGAGGCGACGAAGCCATGAGGCGCAGTGGTTTTCATTGCCGGTGGGCTTGCTCTGGCGGGTCGCATGTTTGACGTATTATAGTAGATTGCAGTTCTGGGATGCGTGCTGGGGATTGAGAATTAAACTTTAGCATCTTGATGCTAACTTAGAACTGCTTTGAAAAAGACGTATTATTAGCTCTTAGCTCTTACAAATGCTCAAGAGTGAAGAGCTAAGATCATACTGTATCACTAAGATGCCAAGGTGCCCCAAGCCTGGAAGGTCACCCTTGTTCCCTCCAGGTGAACCTACAAATCTCCTTACTCAGCTCGCAGGAGCCGGAGAATTGAGATATTTTTCTTGATGTATGACTCCTGAAGATGAGCGCCTCTCGTCTGGCGACTTGAGTACATTCTGATAAATACCCGTTAGAAAGATTACTAGTAATATTCATGCTGTCATAGAGGGGTTATCTATTGTAGGGAGCTCAACGAATGAGGGAAACCAGCTTGTTGCCGGTAGGGTATTTTGACACGCTCGGCGCCACTGAGGTCCCTCTAGAGTGGACTAGTCTAGTGACAGCCTCTTGGAGTAACGGCCCAATGATATAATAGTACCCTAGTTGATGTTCGTCTAAGGTAGTGTAGTTAGGAATTTTAACCATAGGGGGTGCTCCTGGGCGGGAGCTCGGTAGAACCGATGAGCCGTTAGTTCCTGCTGTATAGATAATTGTTGGATCGCCTATAGGGCGTCTAGTTATGGGGTTTCCTTTTGTATCCGATACCACTGGGCGCCGGGTATTGGGTTTTGATTGTTGTTTCTTTCACATCCTATGCCGGCCGGCGTAGAGTATTTAGTTTTGTTGTTATATATAAATCTTATGCTATCTGGCATACGGTACTTCTTAGTTGAGGCTTTGTTTGGTCCCATGCCACAGCGCATGGGATGTTGGTTCCTCGGTCATTTGTTCATTGCTATGATAGTGGTTAGTTTTGGATCATGATAAATCACTCAGAAGTGTTCGAGAAGCGTTTGCTGGATATCAGTGTTATGGCCGCACTTGATACGGGATGTGCCCGCACTACAAGGCCGCACTAGTACGGGTAGCACAAGCAAAGGACGCGCAAGTTATGAAAAAGTTTTCACACCCCTGTCTGTTTCTCTTTCTTTCCTTCCTGTTTTTTCTCTCTTCATTTCTTCCTCTAAGTCTTTCCTTTCATCAGCTTACCACAACCAATTATAGCCTTCATCTTTGCTTGATACAAACCCCTGTGTCTCCGCTTAAGTCGTTCCACTCCACTGCGTAAACCCTCACCATTAATCATTACCTCCGCATAGAATATTTTCAACAACGCTGATTAATTTTTTTTTGCTATCTTAGAGATATATATTTCCACTTTTATCTTCAGGTAGGATCTTCATCGGTTGCCTCGTCTCCGGCTTGTTCTCAAATAATGGAGGGGCGTGCCATGCATAAAGGATTAGAATAATTATACAAACAGCTAGCATTCTCTACCCCTAAGCCTGTACTATATGCCATTGAGTAACACCTTCTTTCATGATTTATTTTATGACCAGTATCCCTGACTGCAAGCCTTAGGGAAGCTCGTGAATCGTTAATATAGATTGACCTGTAAAATAGCTTTTGTCCTATATAGAGACATCTTAATGCGCACTAGTGTGACGCTATATTAATTCCCCTTATCATAGTTGGGGTTTTCGAATATCCTCCAACCCAGATTTTCTTACTAATCGAGTGAGCGGTTGTGAATGTCTGTATGTGCCTGGCGGAAATTTGAGCAAAGTTAGCAAGGTCTGAAAGTGTTGAGAAGGGCTGCTCGCATGCGAGTGTAGAGATTCTCTTATGGGTACCTCTCGATAAGGCCCCGAGGATATCAGGTGGGATGAAAAGAGGTATGGGAGAGAGGTTGCCTCAGGAGGGACTAAAAGAAGGGAGATATGCAGCTCAGAACTCAGTACTTCTCCTCGGCGATCTTAGACAGTGTCTTGGTTATCGATGGTAGGAGAAAAGAAAGAAACGTCATACAATTTAACAAGCCCTGTTTCTACCTTCACCCCTACTGCTCGTTGAGAACCTGCAGCCTAAGTTACCCTTCGACTGAGTAATTTACCTGTGTCTCTATCTCTATCGAGAATTGTTCTATTGGCATCATTTGGCCAGTGAGTGAGAGAATCCATTTTATTTCTGGGTCCTAGGCTTTGATTTCCGGTGGTGACTACCGGAGGTAGCTTGAGGTTAGTTCACCATTTGCATCTCTTCAAATGAGATACTCCCCGAAGTAGCCTTCTTGATGTGTGATCTTAAATGTTAATTAAGCTACATTTTCTGGACTTATACAATGCACAGGGGAGGAAATTTTGGCACCTTATCATAGGCAGCGCTGTATTCTACTTTGCCCGAAATTTTTGTATAGGTGCTGAAAGAGGAACCTAGGGCCCACGCAGAAGCTTCCCTCTGGAAGTAGAAAATCACTCGGCGGAAGTGAATGATCGGATGTGGGGAAATCATCGTAGGGGAAGAAAGAAAAAAAGACAACCTGTAGGGGCAAACGCCGCTCTCACCGCCGGGTCAGAATGGCTGGCGAACTAATTCATACTCCACTTGGAAGATCCGAATGCCAGTCGATGTCTCAATTGATCCATAACAAGGAACCGTAGGACTATCCGAGCATGAAAGCCAAAGATCATGAGTAATAATTTTTCGGAGTGACAACCTATGATCGGTAAGTCTTTCTAAGTCAGGTACTCCCGAGTCAACTACTAGTTGGAGAAAAAACTCAGAGGCCTTACCTATCCTCAAGCTAGCCAGAGCCTCAAAAGTTGTAGAGACGTGCGATAGCTCCTTGTTTGATACGTAAAAACTCGTGTAATTCGTGATGTCAGACACCCATCTCCGGATTTAGAGAAAAAAGGTCTTGAGAAGGGGTAGTCCTTTCCTGTCACGATATTAGACGCTTAAGAGTGTGCGGGATCTCATCAACTAGTATGTTCAATGCTGTTGACCTTAACTTGTTAAGCTAAATCTACCCTGGGCTGACAAAATAGCAAATTGCAAGAGCTTTTCCGGCATTCCCACCTTGACTCCCATGGGCACGCCAGCCCTCTGACAAAACACCAGACTATTGCGTTCCCTCAATTTTATACCGACTGCTGCTACTTCTACTCTGAGCTCTTCCACTCACCCAACCCTTATTCACACTTTCTAACAGAACTTGAAACCAGGGACTGGATTTCCTCATGACATAGAGGCAAAGGAGTAATGTGCCTGACTCAGTTTGGGAGCATAAGTTCACTCTCCCTTGCTTAACCCACGCTTTGAAACAAAATCTTAATCCAAAACCAGCCCGACCATACCCGACCCTGGCCTGATCTCGGGCAAAGAAACCATCGCCAAATATGCAATTCACTGCCACCTAGCACTGCGATTGCCTATGTCTTCCTAGTGCACGGTAGGTCAATTCCGAGTGATCGAGGGTGACTGCAAAACTTTCCCCTCTCAGCCGAAGGAGGAGCACTGAATTGGCTGGGTGTTGTTAATGAAGTGTAATTATGTCAATATTAATACCGTAGCTCACTTAGATGCAATTCCACTTTACTATCTAGTTACAGTCATTAAGGGACACAGTAGAGCTCTTGCTAGAACTTTACGGTATCAATCCTCATAAGGATTTCTACATGGGACATTGTTAATTTTTGAGGTGGTAGTGCCGAAATTTATGCTTACTCTGCTGATGAGATTTAAAGGTAAGGTCTTTCTGAGGGCGGTTATTGAATGAACTATATGACTGGCTATCTCTGTACCTGCTTTATATACCTGCTTTATGAGAAATTAGCTAAATTTAGATAGATGGTACCAATAGGTGTACCAACTTCTATATGGCTCCTGACCTTTCCCCTCCTAACAATGAAAGGTTATAGGTAGTGTACAAAAGAATTAGTATGGGAAATACCATTTCTATTCGTGGTTGGACAATTTTGGCTTTGTATGCAAGTTGGTCAGCTTATAAAAGAGGAAGAATATTGTTGTAAAGACTTTAGATTTAGTATTAGATGTTCCATATGCTAGTAAGTTGGATGCAATACTGAAAGAAGCTAGTCCTGCTTTGTGATCATTTCTAATTATCTTTATAATATAAAGTTGTAATTTAAATAATAATTACTATTACAATAAAAAGGTTAGAAATTGAAGAATGAGAAATTGGTTGATATGCTAGCCTCAGCCTATTTAATTTAGTGGTTATAAGACATGATACAGTTTATTGTAACTACTTTTATATACTGGTTAAAATTCTCTCGTATTAGTTAATTTGTATATATACAAAATAGTAGTTTTTTATAAAGGGAGAATGCCGAACCTTAATTTATATATATAAAGTACTAATTCTCTATTTTCTAAAGCTATACCATGTATGATATATACTCTTGTTAGTACTAATCTATCTTTTAACTCAATTAGAATATCTGATTAATGAGTTACTATTTGTTATGCACATAAGAATAGTATATCATTTTTGTCAGTGGCTAAATATCTCATTGACTATCAAAGAAACACCCTATTAGACTTACTAGCGCAGTGATAGTTTAATTTATATAGGCACCAGGTAGTCTATCTGCTAATGTACTTATCATCTTATAGTATTTGGTTGGCTACATGCTCCTCTGGTGGTTGCTGCTGATGGCTTGACTTTCACACACACTACCCAGAGGCAAACCCTTCAGACTATATATACCATAAGTAGATTACTATCTCTAGAGTCTACTTAGCAATCTGTGGTAATGCTACAATAGCCGGAGTAGGCTTACATCAGAAAAATGTTGTATGTACATTCAGGGAGATCCTGAACTCTCCTGGTCCACCAAGTGGGGTTTTGGTCCCTGTGGTTCACATGGTCCACACAGATCTGCTCTGAACTACACATTTGAAAATTTTACTAAAAATGTAGACTAGAGTGGACCAGGTAGCTCCAGGGTAGACCACAGGGGCCAAAACTCTCCATGGTGGACTAGAAGGGCCGTAGATATTTTCCTGATGTATGACCTCCTTCAGTAGTCTGTTTACAGAAGCCTATACTATTTCTGAAGAGCCCTGAGAATAACTCAGAGGACTACCCTACTACCTGTAGGCTAATATAGGTAGTTCTTAGTCTCAGGCTGGTAGTAGTCAATAAAGCCACAACAGGCAACTATTCTTTAGGTTGGTTTTAGGTATCCCCTATATATTCTGTGAACAGCATCCAGTCCGTTGGAGAGTAGTGACGCATACAGTATTGTAGGGTTATTTTTATAGATATTCCTTAACTAGTCAACTAGCAACTATATATAGTGCTAGTTAGTGCATATTGTCTCGTTGTTGGGAACTGAGAAGGGTGCTAGGAATATTTCCCTTAATTACAGAAAGTACAGAAGCCTCCTGTGCCTGTAACATATATGAGAATAGCTTACCATTATCAGTAGATACTATACTACTGAAATGGAAGAACATATGTCTGACCCCAACTCACAAGCAGTAGGAACAATCAGAGGCATCTGCTTTGACTACTTAGGATACCAGAAGAGCTTACGTTTCCTGAAGCTAATTACTGATTGGAAAGATAAGTGAGAATACTATATATAATATCTGGTCCATACATATATTATGCATTATACTTTGACATCTGGCTATATGAACTAATTACTCAGAAGTTCACGATAAAGATTATTGGTATGTTGGTATTATAACCATATATATAAACTTAGGCTGTTAGGATAAAGAGATTGAAGACTATCTACTGGTGGAATAGGGATGCCCTCAGATGAAATTAGATGCTAGAAGACATTCTGAGTTTGAGTAAGACATTTATTCAGGGTTAAATAGTATTTGTAGTTTCTTTAACGAAGCTGAAATCTTAAGAAGATTCATGATTATTAAGAAATAGGAAGTAGCAAGAAATTAGTATTAGTTATAAGAGGTAATTCTCAGAATTTCAGAAAATCAAGTAATGGAAAAGAGACCTTAATAATAAAATAAGTTATCAAGTTAACAATTTAAGAACTACTATTTCATTACTTTACCTTGACCGAACTATCATTACCTGAGTCTTTCTGACTTTCCTCTATTATCTCAAATATTGCATGGCCTAGCTTTCTCTATCCCTCTGAGTTACCCTGTAATAGCGTCTAGAATATTGTAGCTATTATACATAGACAAAAGTAATCAAAGAATGACAATAACAAAGAAACGAGCAATTTGCCCCATGATAACAATCTCCATACATTCCACTACCCCAATATCAACAAAAAAAAAGAAAAATTAAAAGAAATATATAACAGTAATCAGTACTTAGTATACTATTCATCAGCCTTAATAATTGCCTCTACTCTATTCACCAAAGATCCTGCAAGAGTATCAAAAACCTTTGAATCAAGAAGTTCTCAACAATGAGTGACTGTCTCTTTAATTGTCTTTTTGACCACATGTGTAACTGGTAGAGGTTACTAGTTAGTTTTGAGTATTGTTTGATACTTTATATGTTTTATGTTTGGTTTCAAGTATCATTTGATACTTTATATATTTTATGTATTGTATTAGGATATCGGTTTAATATCTGATTTGTTTTATGTAATGTTCCAAAGCTACTACTTCAGAGCCTTATTGATATTTGATTACAAGGCTCAGGTAGCCTGACAAGTGTATTTAAGACCTGTTACTCTCTGGACTTAGAGAGAGCAGACTTCTACAGACAGGGTTTTCAATATACTTGGTTGAATAGTTACTTCTTCAGTTCGCTTGAAAATCTTTAGTATTTCAAGTTGGCTTACCAAACACCTACTATTAGGAACTACTTAGTAGTTGTGATATAGTAAGAAGTTTATTACAACAACCTAGTCCAAGCCTCTGGTACTAGGTCTCGCTAGATAGCGCACTCTACTATAAAGCTAGTATTATCACTCTCTCAGAATATAGCACCACCCTATGGGGCTGTTACAATAAAAGATTAGGCATATCAAGACAGCCTTGAGAAATGTTGTAAACGCCTATCATACAAATTGGCTAACCTTCCTCCCTGAGTTGACAGCATATGCTAATACTAGTCATTCTGATATTCTCAAAATATCACTATACAAAGCTGTGTATAGACAAAACTACCCACTTTTGGATACTTATCAAACCTATCCCTCTGCTATCCCTGTTTATAATTATTATAACAGACATCAGGTGGCAGGAATGCAGTATACCATTTATTGATATTGGTAAGGATTAGGAGTCCTAAAACTACGAGTAAGAGGCGGAATCCTGAGAGTCCAGTTAGGGTTAGACCAATAGTAATAATATATAATGATCAGTTTGCGATAGAGTCTAAGCAGGTTCAGAAAGCTACAATCACGATGGTGAAAACCTTTCACAGTGCTGGAATACAATGAGCATGCACAGAACTATACTGTTAGTATAGACTCTCAGGCTAGGATGTATCACTGGCAGAAGGGAGTATTCCACTGTTCAGTGGTCAAACCTTATCACCCTAATGACTACGAATGATTTCCAGGCAGAGACCATGTGAAACTAGCACCTATTCTCTTCAACAACGAACAGGAATAGGAGGTCGAATCAATCCTTGACTATAGAGAAAGATACGGCAGGGGATAGTTCTTGGTTAAGTAGAAAGGATACCTAGCGAGTAAAAATAGTTGAGAACTAGCAGAAGAACTTGAGTACTCACAAGAGATAGTACAGGCATGGTGGACCGGCAACATACTAGGAGAGAAATTTCCTATTGTTTTTTCTGAGCATATTACAGTTTGTTTTTCTTCTACTTGGAATGGTTAGGAGAGGTATTCTGATAAGTTTCCAGTGGATAGAGGATTCTGAGAACCCCATTTGGATACTGATTATGATAGTGAGAAATGATGTTTTCCTTTGTTATATTTGAAAATAAGGGTTTTATTTTGTTTTTAGGGTGTAACCAGTACAGGTTACTGGTTAGTTTCTCGCATTGTTTGATACTCTATATGTTTTATATTTAGTTTCAAGTATTATTTGATACTCTATATATTTATATTTGGTTTCAAGTATCGCTTGATACACTATATATTTTATGTTTGATTTCGAGTATCATTTGATACTTTATACATTTTATATTTGGTTTCAAGTGTCGTTTGATACATTATATGTTTTATTTTTGATTTCAAGTATCATTTGAAACTTTATATATTTTATATATTTTATCAGGATATCGGTTTGATACCTGATTGGTTTTATATAATGTTTCAAGGCTGCCAATTTTGGAGCCTTATTGTTATTTGGTTACAAGGCACAGAAAGTCTGACAAGTGTAGTTAAGATCTGCTATTCTCTGGACTTAGAGAGAGCAGACTTCTAGAGACAGAGTTTTCAATATACTTGATTGAGCTATTACTTCTTTAGTTCGCTTTGAAAATATTTAGTATTTCATGTTGGTCTACCAAGCACCTACTATTAGAAACTCCATAGTAGTTGCAATATAGTAAGAAGTTTGTTATGATAACCTTGTCCAAGTCTCTGGTACTTAGTCTCGCTAGATAGCGTATTGGCTATAGAGCTAGTATCATTACTCTAACAGAATATAGCATGACCCCATAGGGCTATCACAGAAAGCTTATCCTTTACTAGAGACTAAATATATTCAATTGAATTGAGATCTGGTGAACAGGGGAAAATTTCCAGTAGTGTAATTCTATGCTCTCTGAGCCGTCTCATGAAGGGCAAGTGAGTTTTAGTATTGTCAATAATCAAAAAGACCTTCTCTCCAGACTCTTTCTTAATATTCCCCCATATGTCTACAAAGTTATATTGATCATAAACTTCAATAATTGACACTGTAGAAACCCTACCATGAGCAGAAGAAGGATCAGAAAAGATAGGAAGAAAATAGTAGCCATACTTTTGACAATAAAAAAACCCAGTTATTATTTGGTCAACCTTTTTTTCTCCTCTCCTATGAGTTTCCTCAATACAGTTCTTATTTCACTTCTCTTTAGAATATCTAAATATCCACTGTCTCCTTCTGCCTCCCCCCGGATTGAAATTTCAACACCGTGATTTTTCATCATTAATTCCACTCCATTAGCAAAAATAATAATATGCGTCCTCTGCTTCCTCTGCTTCCTCGGCTTCAGATGCTCTGGACGCTCAAAACGTCAACCTCGATTCTAGATGCAGTTTTTTTTTTTTTTTTTTATATCAGTTTTGCATTTTATTCGTACAACTACCAGGAAAAACCAGACATGCAGCGCTAGCTATGGCCAAGAAAAACCTACGCATCTCTCCCCTCATGGGATCAAAGCCACGCCCCCAAGACCCTATGGTACGGGCCCAACCGCACATCTCGCCCTCAAAAAAGTAAAGTACTCTCAGCGAGCAAGCAGGAAGACGCAGAAAACCCTTCAGAAAGCTCCCCTGAACAAACGAAAGGATAACAAAGGAAAGCCTCGCACACGCGGGAAATGAGGGAAACTCCACTACACAGAAACCTACAAAAGAATAAAACAACATCTCCGTAGGGGCAGCCTAAATAACTTAAAGAAGTCGGCGGCCGACATTACTCCGGGCCCAAGGCGTTGACATCGATCGAGGAGGCGGTGCAATACCACAACAGAGCGTAACTGAGGATGCGACTGTGGACAGCTGCGGGGGGCGCAAGGCTGAGTGGTAGTAGGGTACCAGCCAAAAGAGGGGAAGTGTAGCTGTAACCGAGCAACGGGACGAAACCAAGAGGAGAGGAGGAAGGGTAGACCCAAGTATCGTAGGAACTATCGGAAATGTGTGCGTATCTGACTAGGCAGCCTCGAGCGAAATATAATCGAAGAGAGCAGAGAAATCGACCGTAGCCTGGTGAAAAGTTTTCTCTTACTGCGAACCGTGATCCCAGCCATCTGTAACATGGACGCGAGGGTGTTGCCGACCGTGCAAATGTTAAGCGAGAACGCAAAACAAGAGCGAAGAGAAGGATGGGCCAGGACCTAAGAGACGGGTGCCCATGTCCGAATCTATCATAGGGGGGGTGCAGCTCACTCAGAGTGCGGGAGGTGAAAAGTGACAATGATTTCTCATGGTGTTGAGATTTCAATCACCGGAGGTGTAGAGGAGATGGTTCGTGTCGATTCTAGATGCAGGGTAATGCTAAACCTATATCCAGACGTAACCACATATAGTACCAACCCTTGAGGATGCACTGAGTGCAACAGACTATTTCAGGAAGCACTCCTAACATAATAAACAATATTTAGGAAGTACTCCAGAAAGTAAGCCACAATCTTCAGAAAGTATTCAGATAGCGCCAAGGGTTCCCCCTTTACCCTCCTCTGACCCAGGCCACAATTCTTCTAGTAGATTTTCTAAAGTCCTCTTAAATAGTTTTCTATTCTATCTATAATTCTGCCAGTATTTATATACAGACCCGTGTCTCCCCATACCTCCTCCAGTATTACGAGATAACTAACTTAAAGGAATAGAGAAAGCTAGGCTGTACGGTATTCGAGATAATGGAGAGAAGTCATGAAGGCTCGAGTAATGATGGTCTGGTAAAGGTAAAGTAATAAAGTAGAAGTTCTTGAATTTTAAACTTAATAACTTGTTATATTGTTAAGGTCTCTTCTCTATTGCTTGATTTTATCAAACTCCGGGGAATAGCTCTTACTACTTATACTAAATTCTCACTACTTCCTGTTTCTGAATAATCATGTATCTTTCTAAGATCTCAGCTTCATCAAAGAAAGTGCGAACACTGTTTGACCCTGAATAATTGCCCCACTCGAACTCAGAGAACTCCCGACATCTATTTCATCTGAGGGTGTCCCCACTCCACCAGTAGATAGTTTTCGATTTCTTCATCCTAATAGACTAAGTTCAATTATGCGGTCGCAATGCTAATATACCAATAGTCTTTTATCGTGAACTATCGAGTGATCAGTTTGAATAGCCAGATGATAACAGATAATGCATAATATGCATATACACCGAATAAGGAATAAAGTATTCTCACTTTTATCTTTTCAATTAGTAATCAGCTTCATAGAATATGAGCTCTTCCAGTATCCCGAGTAGTCAACATAAATGCCTCTAGTTGCTCCTACTCTGGTGAGTTGAGGTTGGACATATGCTCCTCCATTACGGTGGCGCAGCCTCTACTAATAATACTGGCAAGCTATTCTCGTGTGTGTAATATCCGGGTATCCTATTCGGACCAGACACTGACTCCATCGGTATTGATCGTGTACAGGCGTACCTTATACCAGCGTGTAGCTGAGATCGAGCTCAGTAACCTCCAAGGAATAGAATTAGAATCTGTCAAGTGGTTGTGGAGAAATCTGCCATCGAGTAAATGTCCACCAGTATTGAACCCAATACCCTTTCTATAAAGGTCAGTAATATCCTGAGTTTTGATTGTACTACAATGACGAACCTTATACCGTTGTGTAGCTAGAGACGAGCCCAACAACCCTTCACATACAGAATTGGAATTCGTCCTGCCATTGTGGAGGAATCTGCCATCAAGTAAAAGTCTGCCAGTATTGAACCTAATAACCTCTCCATAGAAGTCAGCAATTTCCTGAGTTTTGATGCTACAGTGACAAATCTTATACCGTTGGGTGGCTGGCATCAAGTCCAGTAACCTCCAATATATAGAATTGGAATCTGTCTAGCAGTTGTGAAGGAATCTACTATTGAGTAAAAATCAGTCAGTTTGACAATATAGTAACTTCATGATTAGAAGTCAGGTAGGGATGAATTTTATACCTGTGTGTAGCTAGCATCAAGCTTAGTCTAATAGTGGTATCAGATTCAGATTCTGGAATGTGGTGGTAGTGAAGACTTTAGGGTAGACCAGTGTTGACAATAGTAAGGGGAGATGAAAGTGGGAAGTCGTGTTGCGTCAAAGACTAAGTGCCGAGAAGCTACAATACCACAGAGTGTACTAGCTATCATTCGCTTTCAGAGGGGAGTGAGCCGGCATTTTTGCTCTCTGAAAGATGAAGTTCCGAAAATAGAATACCTTTGCTTAGTATTAGTGTCTTTAGTGCAAAATTAAGATTAAGAGTACAGTGGCTTTCTCACTTAGCACCCATACTAACCTGGCTCTCTTTGCTGAGATTACCCCCTTTCTTAGTATCTGAGAAGGCTGGAAAGGTGTCCAGAAGGTAGGTATTGCCCAGGGGGTATTCTGGAAGCAGAGGGATTAGGGGTTTATCCAGATAAGTAATGGTATTAAGTAGTGTGTCCAGAAGCTCAGGAGGTAACCTAGCATGGCAACCAACATCCATCAGCAAAAAAACAGCCTGCCCCCTGTGCCTCATGTCGTTGAGTTTTACCTTTTGGCACATCGTGAGTCCTATGATCGCGATATTAAAAATCCCATTAGTTTGACTAAAGAAGATGATATTAATTCTGTGTTCTGCAAAATATGAGCAATTTTTATTAAGAACTCACAGACCTTTTACATACCGAAGTTGAGAAATTTGAGTTTATAACATACAACTTTGTAATGTAAAATATCTATGAGATATTGATTAAAATAGCTCATATTTTGCTAAAATTAAGATTTGTATCTGATTATTAGGGGACACAATCGGAAGCATCATGATTAACCAGGATCACTCGCGATTAGCCAAAATGTAAAACTCAACGACATGGCTCACCGTGGAGCACAAAAGACAGATTATTTTTTTGCTGATGTCTAGAAGCACTTTAGTGTGGCAACTCACCTTTAGACGCTCCAGAGGCTCAAGATGCAAAAAACCCAACTGCCCGTATCCAGAAGCAGTAGTGGTGCGTGAGATGCATAATTCATTTTTGCTGATATCCCTCTAGTACTCTCATTGAGCTGCAATCCTCCTTGCCCCCACAATAGTTTTGGGGTTAATCACACTTTTCTTAAGGGCCCCTCTCTCCTCCCCCTTTCTCTTTTCTCTCGTACTCGCTTCATGTAACTCACTTAGTGTTTGCACAGTTGACAACCCCTCCTTATACTAGTATGTATCAGTATCAGCTTCGGGCGATCTGTAAAGTAGTGGCACTGGTAGCCCTACTCTCTGGTATTGCACTTTCTCCTGAGTGCTACGGTAGGTACACTCGCATTGTCGAAATATCATGACCCCTTGGTGGTCCTCAGCTTCTGCGTCACTATATTGGGTATATCTCTCCTCCTCACCCCCTCCCACTACATACACCTCCTCTCCCTCCGCCCTTGCGGCACCCTCTTATCGTTTCTTCTAGTTGCTCTGTCACAGCTTCTGCCAAGTACTGTACTGTCTCTCTCCTCTCTCAGTACCTCAGCTGCCACTCCTCTCCCTCTTGCTTCACTTGGGGGCCTCACCTCACTTCCGCCACACACCTTCCTCCTAGTCTAGGTGCCTTGGCCTATATGGACGAGGAAGTTTCCTTCCCTTGTGTTGGCCCAAACCTGTTTTCTTTTAGAATGGATAGTTTTGGTATTTGGTTGGTTGGTTCACTGTCAGCTTTTGGGTTTAGTTTTCTTAGTTGTTTGCTCTTGGGTTACCTTTGTATATATTTTTTAGTTAAAGTCTACAGCTCTCAGACGCTTGGTGTGGGTTTTTAGACCAGGGTTTTGGCTTACAGTTTTCCAATGCCTTGATGATAAGATGAACTGGGTGGAGGTTTTGTTTACACTATAGCCCACGCAGTATGCACTTTCTTTATACCTAAATTCTCAGCCTTTGGCCTCGGCAAACAAATGAAAACATGATATAATAATAAAAATAAAAATCCTTCTGCCTCCCTCTCTCTCAATAGTCATCTCATCTCCTTATCATGCCTTCCTTTTCCACATATTTTTTGTCCAATACCTATGAGCAAACACCTATCCCAATCTCTTCTCAGCAAGACCCTTATCAAGATGTACTCTCTCTTTTGCCACTAATTTTTTAAGATTTTTTCCAGAAAGTCTGGACTTTATAGTCTTTTCAGGAACATTTAGTGCAATTTTCTTAGCAATATCTTGATAGCTGTTATGGCGATTTTTGAGGGCTTCCACAACTATGGCCTTATTCTAAGTCTTAGAAGTCTTAGGAGATCTTCCACTATATTCTTTCTCCTTCCCCTCTTGATCTCTCTTTTCAACTATACTATGAACAGTAGTAAGAGGGATATTGAGTTAATAGAAAATGTGTTTTAAAGGCATGCATTTTTCATGCAAGCTATATATTATTCTACTTGTCCATTGACTCAGATGCTTAGGAGGAATAGATTTTTTGAGTTGGCTGTGAACAATAGAAGCCATTACTTCTTGGAATAAAAAAGACAATATGAAATGAGAAATGAGTTCGGTGGAAATAATTTTTATTGGGGGGTTGGTTGTATGATAATATCTGGAAGCGATGGTTGCCACTCTCACTAGCGCTCTTTAGTTACTTTTTTCTATATACAATAGAAAGTTGTAGAACAGCATCAGTAATATTTAAGGCCTAGAGAAAAATCTAACATTCTTCTCTTATAACTTCCGAATGATTTTGTCTCCAAGAGCAGGGTAACTAGGAGGTTCTCAGTAGGGTAATTAGAGTCTCAGAATGTGGTAACATGATCCCTGAAGTAGGGTAACTTTATACTACCATAGTAGTATTATGTAGTTAACTCTATATAACTATATAATATGTAACCTCAAAGACCTATATAATATTTATACTAACTTGTTAGTACTATACTAATATATGACTTAAGAGTTATCCTGTCTAGCAGAGTGTTTACTACCACTCAGAGTTACTCTATCTTACCATGATACTCTTACCAGACTTAGGTCTGTCTGGTAGACTCTTATATTCACTTAAGTTTATACTTTAGTATAGAAATATACTTTAGTATACTATCTCTAATTATCTCATAGTATGCTATATAGACTGTAGTATAGTCTACTGTAGCTACCTATCTGCAAAGTTATTACAAATACATTATAACTATTTGGGCTCAATCTTAAACCAGTATAGAGAGCATATTACTATTACAGTAGTATTAAATGAGCTGTTACCAAATAAAATTCAACTATGGGACAAAAATGTTGAAAGTGGAAAAGTGCATGGCAATCAGGCTGACCCACAAAACAAGTTTGGAGATAACAGTAGTTTTATGAGAGCACATACTTTAAACCACTACTAAACATTCAAAAAAAACTCAAAAAATAATTAGAGATTTGTAAAATTAACCTGAAGAGTATTCACTTGATTCTATGAACTTAGATTGTAAAAACTACACTAATTACATTGTTTTCCGTTGTTTGTTATTTTTAGACCCAGGTAGATGGCCTCTTCTTTTTGGTACTGGATTCAAACTCTCCTTCTCCATACCTGGTGCTTGTTCACTGTCTATATTCTGTGCCTCATGAGTGGTGGTATCAATTATTACAGATAGGGTAAATATATTAATATTACCTGACATCTTGCTTCTACCTGTCTTAACCAACTGTACTTCTGTAATAGTTTCTAGTGGGGGCTTTGTATAAAGCCATGTAGACTGGATATACTCAGGAGCATAAGAGCTATACTTACTCCATATATCAAACCGCTTTTCTGGCTTCAAGCCAATAGGTTGTAGCTCTTTTAATGATATACTGCAAATCTGCCCTAGTGTTATTCCAAAATTAGTAAGATCAAACCTCTGCTACTCATCCAGTGGAAGCCTCTTAGCCATTACATTTCCAGGTAATTCCTTGAGAAAGAGGAAGTTGTGAAAGCCTTGAATTCCCTTCAGAGGTTTAAAAAGTAAGCTCAAGAATTCATCCCAATCAAAGAATACTCCTTGATCTGCCCTCTCCTTATATAGGTTAATTGGCTCAATAGTATGATTACTAGTAGAGCTGGCAATAGCATTGCTATAGTCAGTTGGAGTTCAAATATCTTTTCTTGATGAATTATATTTAGCAGTTCCAAAGCTGTGATCTACTGAGTTTCTAGTATGGCCTTTGACCTGAAAGCAGAATTCAATATTATCTGTCCATCTCTGCTGAACTAACCAGCAGAGATATGCTGTCATAGTTTTATTTTTATTTTGACCTCCACAATTATCAGCCTAAAGATAAATATAAGCCTTCATCTTACCGCCTGATATCAGGTAATAGTGTAGTAGAGATACAACTTGATTAAGGCCTTTTGCTTGCTGTTCCTCTATATATAGTAAATAATAATGCTTGTTGTAATTCTTATTCTCATTGACAATTCCAAAATAAAACATGAATGGGGAAAAGAAGTACCATTGTCCTGGTTGTTGAGAAAGCTTTGGTATTTCAATAACCTGTTGGAAGTCAAATGAATGACAGGCTGTATCTTGTGGATAGGAGGTAGCTTGTGAAATTGTACTCTCATAGAAATCTCTACATTAGTGATACTCCTTACGATGTATATCAAGTTCTACTTGAATATCTATCAGTCTCTCATCTTAGTCTAACTACTCTTGTATTCTGTTCTTTCCCTCATGAGATCTGAGCTTTCCCTTGACTATAGTACAATAATTACAAATGTCTTTTGTAGGTGTTCGAATATGCATCTGCTTAAATTATGAACTTGTTTTCCAATATCTGCAAAAGCTAGAGAGATATTGGCTGTCCTATACTATCCTCATTGAGTTTAGCATGTAGAATCTGCAAAAAGAAGAATGATAGTAGTAAACATTGATTATCTAGTTCTACTCTAGTAATCATAGTTCCATCATGTTTATATTGCTTATAGGCTCTAGTGGCTACCAGCTCACCATAATCTCTTTCAAGTTTCAAAAGAAAATATTCCATCTAGTCTTGTGCCTCTTTGGACAAGCCTCTATTGGCTGGCTACGCTGTATGCTTATGGATCAGAGGACATACTGACTTACCCAATTTCAAGTTAACTAATAATACATGCACTTGATACTTTTCCAGAATCCAGTACCAGCAAAAGAAGGAAGAGTATACTTGACCTACAAAGGGGATTACATACTTATTCCGTCGTAAGCGTATACTTGGATCTCTCTCACTATCTTCCATCTCCAAAAATGATCTCTTATTGCATTTCCTAGTCCCACAAGATTTGGCAAATATCATGGTACTTGCAATAAGACAACTGACGAGCAGTTTGTGATGCTTGATTGTTATTGTATAGTTGCTATTCATTCAAGTAAACTATTGCATATAAGATGCCTGTTTTGAGCATTCATCAGCAAAAAAACAGCCTGCCCCCTGTGCCTCATGTCGTTGAGTTTTACATTTTGGCACATCGTGAGTCCTATGATTGCGATATTAAAAATCCTGTTAGTTTGACTAAGGAAGATGATATTAATTCTGTTTTCTGCAAAATATGAGCAATTTTTATTAAGAACTCAAGGACCTTTTACATACCGAAGTTGAGAAATTTGAGTTCATAACATACAATTTTATAATGTAAAATGTCTATGAGATATTAATAAAAATAGCTCATATTTTGCTAAAATTAAGATTTGTATCTGGTTATTAGAGGACACAATTGGAAGTATCATGATTAACTGGGGTCACTTGCGATTAGCCAAAACGTAAAACTCAACAACATGGCTCACCGTGGAGTACAAAAGACAGATTGTTTTTTGCTGATGTTGTCTCTTGCAGTTACAAGCATCCTTAATCTTTGAAAGGTGATCTATATACTTACCTAAATGATTTGGACAGTGTTGTCTAATCTACTCTTCAATCATATTTTGATCAGAATTAACACTTGGGGCTTCTATGTATTTTTTTTTTAATTTTTTTTATTATATCATGTATTCGTTTATTTAAAGGTACAAAGAACTCACATGTAGCGTGAGCTATGGCATAAACAAAACCTATAAGTCAATAACTATAACAAACGAAAATCTCAATAAAGTAACCTTCCGGGCAAGACTAATCTTCGTCTCATAACCAACCAAGGGAAAATTTTCAAACTGGAAAAGCATGTGCACTAACATCCAAACCTATACCTAACTGAATATGAAATATATAAGGAAACATAAAGGAAAGCAACAAGCTAGACATCCAAGAACAGGAAAGAAAAGTACAAAGCTAAAGCAGAGGGGGAAGGGGAGTTGTCCTGTGAGGACAGGTCCTAAGGGGACAGCGGTACCAGAGAGGGCATGTCGGAGGGGAAGTTGGTGGCTGTGGTGCTGATGTAGGCGGCTAGTCTACGGATCTTGAGGGAGGATGACCAGAGAGGGCCGTCCAGGTCAAGGTCCTCCATGTCGCGAAGGTGACAAGTATGGGGAAGCCCGGTAGGAGCATGATAGGATAGTTATCAGAAAAGGGTTTTACGCACGTTCAGGGAGATCCTGAACACTCCTGGTCCACCAAGGGGGGTTTTGGTTTCCGTGGTCCACATGGTCCATACCGATCCGCTTTGAACTACACTTTTGAAAGTTTTATCAAAAATGTGGACCAGGGTGAACCAGGAAGTGAAAGGGTGGACCACCGGGACCAAAACCCCCCTTGGTGGACCAGGAGGGCCGTAGACATTTTCCTGATAGTGTGGCTGAAGATCTCAGGCAAGACGAGACAGCGAGGACAAGTAGTTGGTTAGTTCCTATTGAACCAGGAGGTGTGAGCACTTAGATAACTCTTGCCAGCCCACATTAATGTATGCGACCAGCAAGGAACTTATTGAGACCCATGAAGGGATAGGGTCAGAGTGATGAAGGATAGGGGTATGAAGGCGGTACCGGGACTAGAGAGGACCAGTCGCAGAGGAGGATCATGCATGAGGATAGCTTAAGGGAGAAGTAGCTGCCTTCAAAAAGAGGGGAGTCGGTAAGGATTAGAAGGGAGAGGAGATGAGCATTGATCAGAGAGAGTAGCGTCCTGGGGCTCATAATAGGGAGGATCCGGTGGGCAATAGGGTCAACGGGGAGGTGCATTTGGATGTTGGCTTTCTGAGTACTCTATATCAGGGGATGGTAGGTGGGGCGGAGACCTTTGAGTAGGGAGCGGTAGGTGTCAGGTGCCCTCTCTGAGGAGAATATTGGCACAGATAGATGAAGGCGAGCCGAGGCCGGGTTGATCGTGGGTGGGGAGCAGATTGGGTCTCCCTTGTCCTTATTCTAGTTAGTTACATTAGTAAAAAAACAGCCTGCCTCCTGTGCCTCATGTCGTTGAGTTTTACATTTTGGCACATCGTGAGTTCTATGATCGCAATATTAAAAATCCCGTTAGTTTGACTAAAAAAGATGATATTAATTCTGTTTTCTGTAAAATATGAGCAATTTTTATTAAGAACTCATGGACCTTTTACATACCGAAGTTGAGAAATTTGAGTTCATAACATACAACTTTGTAATGTAAAATATCTATGAGATATTGATAAAAATAGCTCATATTTTGCTAAAATTAAGATTTGTGTCTGATCATTAGGGGACACAATTGGAAACATCATGATTAACTGGGGTCACTCGCGATTAGCCACAATGTAAAACTGAACGACATGGCTCACCGTGGAGCACAAAAGACAGATTCTTTTTTTTGCTGATGTATACACATTTCTACTGGAGAAAATATTTCATAAGTGAATGTACATGCCATCTATACTTGCTGCCACCTCTTCTTCAGATGCATCTTCAGTGTCTGTGTTACGCACAGGAGAATAACTTACTCGTATTATTAGTAGAGACTACACTACCGTAATGGAGGAGTGTAAGTCTAACCCCAACTCACCGTGGTAGGAGTAACTAGAGGCATCTATGTTGACTACTTGAAATACCGGAAGGACTCATATTCCATGAAGATCATGACTGATTGGAAAAATGAGAAAACTTTATTTCTCATCCGGTGTATATGCATATTATATATTATGTTTTATTATCTGACTATTCGAACTGATCACTCGATAGTTCATGATAAAGACTATTAGTATGTTGGCATTGCGACCACATATATGAACTTAGTCTATTAGGATGAAGAGATCGAAGAATATCTACTGGTGGAGTGGGGACACCCTCAGATGAAATAGATGTCGGGAGTTCTCTGAGTTTGAGTAGGGGCAATTATTCAGGGTCAAACAGTGTTCGCACTTCCTTTGACGAAACTGAAATCTTAGAAAGATACATGATTATTAGGAAACAGGAAGTAGTGACATTTTAGTATAAGTAGTAAGGGCTATTCCCTGGAGTTTGAGAAAATCAAGCAACGGAGAAGAGACCTTAACAATATAATAAGTTATTAAGTCTAAAATTCGAGAACTTTTATTTTATTACTTTACCTTTATGAACCATCATTACCTGAGGCTTCCTGACTTCCCTCCATTATCTCGAATACGATATGGCCTAGCTTTCTCTATTCCTTTGAGTTAGTTACCCTGTAATAGTCTGCCTCATTTCTCCATTCGTATTCCTCACTTGAGATAGAATTACAGCCAATAGTTGATTTGTTTGATGAAAGTAATATTTCAGACATTGTTGAAGTTTGCTAAACAGGTTATAGATCTCTATTTATGTTGTCTATAAATTAAGGATCATGATGCTATATAATTTACATGAACGCATATTCTTATTGTATATTAATATAGAAAAAAGGAAGTACATAATCTCAATTAGAACAAAGTAAATAGTGTAGTAATAATTGAACTAATTTGAAGAGCAATAGTATGAGTTTTATTACATTTTCGCTCTAATTACAATTGTAGCATGTCAATCATAACCTATCACTTGTATTATATAAGCAAGATATATAGTTAGAATATAACAGTAGTATTGAAAATAGGAATAGTGAAAATAAATGCAATCAACTTGAAACTTAAATAGAACAACAATGAGTAGACTTTTGACACTAATTTTTCATGCTATAAAAAGCCAGGAATCTAGTCTTATTTTATATAACAAAAAGCTATTTTCACAAAATTTCAGTTTTTTTTCATATAAAAGGTTCTACAGAGATTGTTAGTGGATATATAATATTTTCTGAGCTACTAAATATATACTCTAAATAGCTAGCTAAGTGGCTAAGGTTAAATAAATTATTTATGGTTGTGGTCCGAGAGTGGGGTTTTAATTGGCACAGGTTCAAATTAAGATCTTTAAATAATAAACTAACATTTTACTATTCACTAATATATTTCTAAACTCTAGACTACACACTCTCAAACCACAACTTATAAGGTTTTCAAACTCTACCATACAAACAATATTGCTGCCAAAAAGAGCAAATCTTGCTAACTACATTTTAAAGTTAAACCTTACAAACTGCAGTTTTTAAGTTATCATCTTATAAAGAGGGGCACACTTGTTATAGGGTAACTAACTCAGAGAGGTAGAGAAAGTTAGGCTATACTGTAATTGAGATAACAGAGAAAAGTCAGGAATGCTTGAGCGATGATAGTTTGGTAAAGGTAAAATAATAAAGCAAATGTTCTCAAATTTTTAACTTTTTAACTGATTATATTGTTAAAGTCTCTTCTCCATTGCTTGATTTTCTCAAGCTCTAGGAAATAGCCCTTACTACTTATATTAAAATCTTACTACTTCCTGTTTCCTAATAATCATGTATCTTCTTCAGATTTCAGTTTCATCAAAGGAAGTGCAAACACTGTTTGATCCTGAATAATTGTCCAACTCAAACTCAGAGAGTCTGCTAATATCTATTTCATATGAGAATGTTCTCACTCTACCAGTAGATAGTCTTCGATCTCTTTGTCTTAATAGACTCGGTTTATATATACAGTCGTAATACCAGCATACCAATAGTCTTTGATCTTCAACTATCAAGTAATCAGTTCAAATAGTCAGATATTAATACATAATATATAATATGCATATGAAATGGATAATAAGTAAAGTCTTCTCACTTATCTTTCCTACAGTATTTAGCATTATAGAATATGAACTCTTCCAGTATTCCAAGTAGTCAATATAGATGCCTCTAGTTAGTTCTACTTTGGTGAGTTGGGGTTCAGCATACGCTCCTCCATTTTAGTGATACAGCCTCTACTGACAATAATGGTAAGCTATTTTTATATGCATAACTGTTACGGGGTAACTAACTCAAGAAATAGAGAAAGCTAGGCCAGTTCGTATTCGAGATAACGGAGGGAAGTCAGGAAGGCTCAGGAGATGATGGTTCGATAAAGGTAAAGTAATAAGATAGAAGTTCTCGAATCTTTAAATTTTAATAACTTGTTATATTGTTAAGGTCTCTTCTCCGTTGCTTGATGTTCTCAAACTCCGGGGAATAGCCCTTACTACTTATACTAAATTCTCGCTACTTCCAGATTCCTAACAATCATGTATCTTTCTAAGATTTCAGCTTCGTCAAAGGAAGTGCGAACACTCTTTGACCCTGAATAATTGCCCCACTCGAACTCAGAGAACTCCCGACATCTATTTCATCTGAGGGGGTCCCCACTCCACCAGTAGATAGTCTTCGATCTCTTCGCCCTAATAGACTAAGTTCATATATGTGGTCGCAATGCCAACATACCAATAGTCTTTTATCGTGAACTATCGAGTGATCAGTTCGAATAGTCAGATAATAATACATAATGCATAATATGCATATGCACCGGAAATAAAGTATTCTCACTTTATCTTTCCAATCAGAAATCATCTTCATGGAACGTGAGTCCTCCCGGTATCCCGAGTAGTCAACACAGATGCCTCCAGTTGCTCCTACCGCGGTGAGCTGAGGTTGGACATACGCTCCTCCATTACGGTGGCGCAGCCTCTACTAATAATACTGGCGAGCTATTCTCATGTGCGTAACACTAGCTCCCTCTTCAAAAGGTTTTGTCCCCAAAATCCTTCTTAACATATAATACATAAGTAGCGATAAACATTAAATATTAAATCCTTTTAGTACTCTACAAGGTAGGGTAAAAAACCTTCCGCGTTTGCTTGGCCACGGCAGGAAAACCTTTCCGAGTAATACTACTTAGCCCAATGATGGCATTTCCGGGTTTTCTCTATGAAACATATCTACCAATTCCTTCGCATTTCCCAAATGCTCAGGTGGTTCCCAGGTATTCTCATCTTCTGAACACCCTTTCCACTTAACGAAATACCTTATTTCGTGGAATGTTTGGGGTTTTCCTCTAACCCGTCTTTCATAAGAGATTATTTCACTCTTAACAATTTTTTCCACCTCCCATTCAAGATCTCCATCGATCTCTTCGTGTTGCATAGGCGGTTGTTCTCGAGCCGGTCGAATGGAAGTTTGGTAGGGTTCGAGTAACGATACATGAAATACCGGATGGATTTTCCAACGGTCCGATAGTTCGATTTTATAGGCAAGGTTTCCTCGTTGTTCTAGGATTTTAAAAGGGCCGTAGAGTTTGGGGGCTAATTTCTTCGAAGGGTGTTTTGTGCGAATATTTTTTGCGTTGAGCATAACCAGGTCTCCAATTTTAAAATCTGGTTGTTGCTTAGCCTTTCGATCATGATATCGTCCCATGGCTTCCTTTGTTTTTTCGAGGGATTCTCTTGCTTGTTGATGTATCGTTTGCATCCAGTGAGCGTACATGTTAGCTCCTGGATTCCGGGCTTCTCGTTCTTTTAACCATTCAGTCTGAGGATGATACCCGTAGTTTGCGAAGAAGGGGGTCATTTTGTGTGCAGTGGTGGTCGAGTTGTTGTAAGCAAACTTGGCAAGGGGTAGAAAGTGGTACCAATCATCCTGATCGCAGTTGACGAATATTCGGAGGTAGCCTCCTAGTATTTGGTTGACTCGTTCTGTTTGTCCATCAGTCTGAGGGTGGTACGCCGTTGACATCTTTCGTTTAATGTTGAGTTTTGTGCATAATGATTCCCAAAATTCGCCAGCAAACTTCGCGTCCATATCTGAGATGATTTCTGAGGGTAGCCTGTGGTGTTTCCATACTTCTTTAAGGAATGCTTCTGCCACATCTCGTGCAGATGCTTTTTCTTCTAATCCGATAAAATGTGCCATTTTCATGAAATGGTCTACTACGACCATGATTTGTGTATATCCTGCCGAATTTGGTAGTTGAGTAATAAAGTCTACCGAAGTCGAAGCCCAAGCTGCAAAGGGTACTTGTAAGGGTTGAAGTAAACGAAATCGTGCATGTCTTGGAGACTTGGCTTGTTGGCAAGTGGTGCAGGATCGTACGTAGTCATTAATCCAGTCGGTGAGCCCTTTCCAGTAGAAGTCTCGCCTAATAATTTCGAGTGTCTTATCTTGTCCAAAGTGTCCTACTACTTGCGAGTCGTGACATCCTTTGGCGATAAGTGTTTGCAGGTCTTCGTTTGCTGGAATATATAGTCGGTTCTTGTAGTAAAGTAGATCATCGGATAGAGTCTATTGTTTCGGCAATTCCTTTCCTTCTCTTATTATAGTCTCCAATTCATCTTTTCTCCGCAGCCAATCTTGATCCTCCTTTGCCACCTGTTGAACTGTTTCCAAAAAATCGGTTTCGAACTTCTTAATGTTTGCCTTTGCGATAATAGCATTAGACAATAGGATTTGTCCTTTTCGAAGTATCGGGTGGTGGTTGATATCGGAGGTATCATAGAATTCGTGTGTGTCACTCGAATGGAGAAAGCATATCGTTGGTTGAGTTTCTTTCAACTCCAATCCTCGTCCTGAGCTGCCAAATCCTTGTCCAGCTCTTTCTGTCTCATCCATCTCATCCACTTCCATCCAATCTTGATCATCTATTCTTTCCACTACGAGTTGTGCAATGCGATCTCCTTTCTGAACTTCAAAATCTGAAGAGCCATGATTTACGAGAAGGACTTTGATTTCACCTCTATAGTCTGCATCGATAACTCCAGCATCTACCGTTATAGCTTTGGTTGCCAAGCCACTTCTTGGTGCAATACGACCGTAAGTACCACTTGGAACGCACTAGCTAATCTGGTTTTAACAAGATGCCGATTTTTAGCTGGGATCGTTAAGGTTTCGATACTATAGAGGTCATGTCCTGCTGCAAGTTTGGAACCTCGAGTTGGGATTCTTGCATGTTCTGAAAGTCTTTGAACTCGTATCTGGTTTTCTGTCTCTGACTGAGGGATTTCCTGATATAACGGTGAAGAGGTTTCCCCCCAAACAATCGCAATTTGAAATTTTCCGAAGTGTTTAGGTTGTAGAATTTGCTGTTCGCGATGCGTAGCTCCCTCTTCAGGGCGGTACTCCGGCCGCCTGCTTAAAGCATCAGGTTTTCCTCCTTTGAGCCTGGTCGATAGACGATAACGAAGTTGAAGTCACATAATTTCTGTGCCCAACGAATTTGACGTGCCGTCCAAGCTTTTGTGGTCAGAAAGTATTGAAGATTTTGATGATCGGTATAGACTATAATTGGCTTTTCCGTTCCTTGGAGGTAATGTTTCCATTCCATAAAGGCAACGAGAACAGCCAATAATTCCTTGTCGTGGATGTCATAGTTCATTTCTGCTGAGTTGAGTTTTCGGGAGTGGAATGCGACCGGATGTAATCGTTTCCCTTGAAACTGTGAGAGGATGCAGCCGAGGGCGTAATCGCTTGCATCAGTCTCAACTACTGTATCGCGTTCTGGGTGAAAGTGACATAGAATCGGGGCCGTGATGAAGCATCGCTTCAGGTATTCGAAGGCCTCGTGCTGGTCTTTTCCCCATATAAAACTTCCTTTTTCTCCTTTCAGCAGGTTGGTAATCGGGGTGCAAATCTTCGAGAAGTTTTTGATAAATCGTCGATAGAAATTTGCGAAACCGATAAAGATCTGGACCTCTTCACCATGTCGGGGGTTTCCAAGCCTTAATTGTCTCTACCTTCTTCTCATTCATCGTAACTCCTTCCGTCGTTACAACATATCCAAGAAAATCAACTTTTTTAACATGAAATGTACTTTTCTCCAATGATACTGCCATCTGGTATTCCCGCAACCGTTGTAAGACTTTTCGAACGAGAGAGATATGTTCCGTAAGCGATTTCGAATAAATTAGGATATGTCTATATAAACGACAACTCCCTGGTCGAGAAATTCGCGGAGGATTTCGTTCATCATAGTTTGAAAAGTTGCTGGTGCATTGACAAGACCAAAAGGCATGACCTTATATTCGTATAGGCCATATCGAGTTCGAAAAGCTGTTTTCCATTCATCGCCTTCGCGGATTCTAATCAGGTGGAATCCATCCTTCAGATCAAGTTTCGTGAAGATACTTGCGTCTCGAACCTGATTCCTTAGTTCCGTCATCAAAGGGATTGGATATTTGTTGTGGATGGTAACCTTGTTAAGTCTCGGTAGTCTACTACTAACCGAAGTCGACCGTCAGGTTTCGGTACGAAGAGAATAGGTGCTCCCGCTGGAGACTTGCTTGCGGTAATTTTTCCTTGTCTCGTCATATCGGCGATATAGGAACGCAGGGCTTGGAGCTGTTTCTCGGACAAGGGTATATAGGACCCCATGGTGGTTGTGTATCAGGTTTGAGATCGATCGCATGGTCAAAGGTACGACGAGGGGCAATTTTTCTGCTGTTGAGGGACGGAACAAATCGAGGTAGTCATGGTAGCATTCTGGTAGACGATCAATAATAGTAACTTTCTCGTCATCTTCTCTTTCAATTCTTCCTATAACTACCGCGTTAGGATCACTAAGGACGTCTTCGTCCCACTCAACTGAAATTCCTTCGTCTTCTGGCAATAAATGTGATTGACAGCAATCCGCGTTAAATGACCAGGTATCCCGGTCTCCGATATTGCTGATTGGATGTTCCTGATGCCACCATCCAAATGGTCTAATCATATCATATTTTCCTGCCGGAGCTATTTCGCAGGAAACGAGGGAGAGGTGATGGTTTTTTCCTATTTCTAGGTAAAGGGGATGAGTATAATGCGATCCGCCGGAGGAGATAGTTTCGCCGGTAAAACCTTGGATCTGTACTGCGTCGGATCGAGATTTATAAGGTATGTGAAGGTCATGAACGAGTTGTTCATTGATAAGGAAAATATTTGATCCGGAGTCTAGTAAGACTGGAATCCGATAGCGATTTCCGAGGATATAGATATGTGCATGTCCTTCCGGACAATTATAACGCAGGGGTTCTTGGGCAATAGTGTTTTTCCGCTTGCCGGACGGAGTAGGAAAGCTCTTGGCTCGTTTAGAAGCCATGTGATATGTTGTCATAAGGTGTTTGTGACAACGCCCGCGTCGTTTCGACCACTTAGGTCTCCTCAGACAAACTACAATAAACATAATAATTAAAATTACCTTTATATTCCCGGGCAGCCCACTACTAGCGGTCTTTACCCCCTGCCGAGGGGTTCCCGAAAAACATAAACAAATTCACAAAGGAGCGGGAAACTTAGCTGAAAAACAATTTTTTTCTTAAATTTCTTTTTTTTTTTTTTTTTTTTTTTTTTGATTTTCCTTCTGAGGTTACACCGTTGCCACCCACACCTTAGGGGACCTTCGCGCAACATAAAAAGGGGCGAGCCCGCTCTTTTTCTACCGCTCCCCTTTTTTCCCCAGCTTCCTGGAAAAGTAGTTGGCCGGAATGCCTCTGTCTCGTCCACTTTCCGGTGGCCTTCTTTTAGGTCGCACTGCCCGGGGGGGCAGGAAGGAGAGTAGTGAGAGTCTATGGTTGATACTCGCCTCAGGAAGTTCCCCATCCTTTCCCCCGGGGTGGGCAGTAATTTTGCAAATAGGGTGTAACTTTTGCATAAGGTAGTAACTTTTTTCGGGTAAAAAATTAAAATTAACTTTTTTTTTTTTTTTTTTTTTTTGTTTGATGGTTTTGTAAGCCATTTTCGTAGGTAACCGTAGATGTCTTTTTCGATTATATCAATCCTTGTTGGTTCCTGCCGGCCGTGACAATTTGTTTTCCTGCTTGCTTCTCAAGATCAAGGTAAGCGCCGCTTCGTTGTCATTCTTAACTAGTCGGTTGGCTCC